>CALYCR020000168.1:0-15790 GCA_944470395.2 Schistosoma turkestanicum | reverse complement strand
TCTCTACCATCTCAAAGAAACCGAATGTTGGTCAGTGGGTTATGCTTCATTAAGGTTAAAAGGCGTTAGCAGATAAGTAAGAATGTGAGTGAGTAATTTTTCATCAGTATGAGTTAATTGTAAATGTCTTTCCTGGATTTGTGTCTAGTGTATTCTATTTAGTAGGATTTAGGCGGCCTGTCGATTACATGAGAAATATAACAACACAGTTATTAGTGGACTTTATTGTATGCAATATATATATATATACTAGAACGAAGTTGTCAGCCAAAATACAATTCAATGATTTCTTCTAATGTTATACATAAACTTGAATCAAGCCTACTTGATATGGTTGTTCTGTTTCTCTCAATCGAAAAATACTTATTCGAATGATCAGTATTTGACAATTAAATTAAACACATTTGAAATCAATCATTGTTAGACCACCATTAGAAAGCCGAAAGCACTGTACGACCATTTCGTCTTGTTAAGGGTTTCATCAGCAGCGGTGTGCATCCACGACTCCTGCACCATCGCAGGATTCGAACCCAGGACCTTAGGTCTCGCACGCGAACGCCTAACCTCTAGGCCACTGTGCAACCTCTAATTGAGAAATTAGATAAAACTAACCATCAACTGTAGATTTTCTGAAATTAATATTTGCGACAGAATTTTTATACAAATTCATTGTGTCTGTTATGCAAACAGAAAAAATAGTTCAAAACGAAGTCAATCTACAGCCAAAAGTATACTTCAAAAACACTTATTGATTTGACAGCAAATTCATGTGAATATTGAAAGGATTCAATTATTTGGAAATTATGAATTTTTCCGGATTCGGTATGTGTGTGTGTGTGTTATCGAAAGTCAACTAACTAGCTGTAAAACAATTTAAATTTGAATTTTAAATTATCTTACCGCAATTCGAAAGTATCGAGGTTGGGGGTTTCACTACACAAATTGCGAATGTCATGTTGCAAGTGTTATTTCCTAGATTTTACTTTGGAATAACAATGAATATTAATTAGCTTTTTCCTCCTTTTTTATTTAATTCAGCTTATTAATTTATATCTTTTGATGTATCTGATGGATGGATGTGTAAGGGAGTGAGTAGTGACAAGTTGGACTGTACAGAGTACAAAACTGTACTGTGTATTGTTTGATTTGCATTACGGTGTTGTAAAGATTGTTAAGTTACACATTTTTGAAACCATGAATCGATCAATGTTAGACCATCACCATTAGAAGAAACCTGGAAGCACTGGATGATGGCCGTTTCGTCCTGGTGTATGGGACTCACTAGTGGCAGTGAGCGCGTCCACAACTCCTGCACCCCACGGGATTCGAACCCAGGACCTTCGGTATTGTGTGCGAACGCCCTAACCATCGGACCACTGAGCCGGTATCTAAGGGTTCTATCATTCAGTGAAATATTATATGAATTTTTTAAACACTGTCTACTGTTGAGTTTGGTTTTTACGTGTGAGGAGTCATGATGTGCACAGCTGATGTAAGGGAGAGACAAGTTAGACTGTACAGAGTACAACTGTATTCTGAATTGTCAATGAATGACTGTTTGATGAACAGAGAGTTGCTACTGTTAGTGATCTAGCATTGATCATTCAAGCTCTTACTTGAAACCCTCAAGGCAAAAGGAAAAGAGTAAGGCCAAGGAACAGATTACGCCGAGAAATGGAGAAAGATATGAGAGGAATGAACCGAAAATTGGACAGAAGTGGAAAGGGAAGCCCACGACAGAGTTGGTTTGAGAAAACTGGTGGGCGGTCTATGCTCCTTTGGGGGTAACAGGCGTAAGTATGTTAGTTAGTTAGTTAGTGCCAGATGATGCGTGAGCACAGCGTACTCAATGTTTTGTCCTTATTGATTCCTTCAGTTGAACATTTTGTGAAGTCTGTTCGATTCCATTTTTGAGATGATAATATTTGTATTTTATTATAGTTCCTATTGCTTTTGCCTCACCCGAGTTTCTATGTTTCTTTCTGAACTGCATTTAGATTGTTTAAGTTGATACTTAGTCATGACGACAGCCTCCTCCTTTAATTGTGTTGCTTGCTTTTACTGGAATTGTGCATTCTGATTGTGAATTGAAGCATCCTTCCAGAAACAGGAAATATTCTGTGTTATAAAGCAACCAAATATTCTCTTACGAACGAATCTGATCTATCCACGTGGGATAGAATATCATTTATTTGTTGCTGTTGTAGATTTGATTAATTGAACAATTATTGGTGTAATAACTAAGTGGTAGGTAATATTTGTTTAGGTAATGATGTTGTATATTTATATTCATGATGAATATTAGAACCGTTATTTACCATAAATCACTTGTTTCGGATTTCAACTGGGCAATGCATATATCTAAACTACCTCTCATATATATATATATATATATATATATATATATATATATATATATATATATATATATATAGATATAGATATAGATATAGATATAGATATCATCCTACAATGAGTTACAAAATTTTATTTATCTGACCTATTTCCATTTAAAAAATACTATGAACTTCATTATGCATGAATTCAACTAAGATTTAGAATACGTTTGTACAGTTCAATTGGGTTAATTTCTAATTTCTGCATACATTTGTGTTGAATCAGCTTTTATTTTGAAATGGTCATTTAATTAACACTATGTATGTATGTGCATCCTTCATACAAAAGAGATAACTTGTTTTGAAATATTTTAATGTTAGAAAACAAGTAGCGTAAATTATTCAAGTAGGCAACCGAACTTATATCGATTATAGTATTATATCTCACGGTAAATTATCTATTTATCTTCATTCAATCTAACATGTTAGTTAGATGATGGGATGGAGTGAGGGATTAAAAAAACGGAAATTAAAACAAAAGAATTTTATAATTACTGATGAATGCGATCGGAGGTTAAATCAATAAACAACAGGAATATATGAATGTTACATATCAACAATGAATAACATTCTGACTAATGTGGTGGAGCGGGTGAGCTCACCAATTTTTTGTGGCGGTCGGTAATCGACATAATTCTTAAACTTCGTATACTCTTCCTCCTGACAACTATTACTAGATAACGCCCAACGGTGGATACAATTCAGAAGAGGAATACAAAGCGTTGATTAATGTTAATTATCACTCCACAAACAGATCATAAAACCACAGGCATACGGAGTGAAAGTGCAAATGATATGTAAGTGCCAAAAAGAGAGTAAGCGAGCGAGCGAGTGAGTGAGCTCACTGGCCCATATGCACCACAGATTTGCTGACCCGTGATCCAGTTTGGAAAAACAGTTGTATATGCTATGAAAATAAATCTCCCATTCAGTCTCCGTAGATCGTACTAGAGGTCAAATACGAATTCAGTTGGATGAGTTTATTTCTGGCAAACGTTCGTGCAGACAGAGGTGAGAATGAAAAGCATACAAACAGAACGAAGCGAAATGGAGAAGGTGAGCCAACCAACACAATGTAATAAGGTATGACTAAGCATACATAGCCAGACACACGATAGCGAAGTCAGCAGCACACACAGATACTTGAATAGAAACAATCAAGATATATAAGCGGATGGTTGGTAAGTTCGGAAGACATGTGAATATTAATTCGCATAGAATGGATTAGTTCACTTGTCTGAAGGCTTGGAACAAGCCCTGTGAACAAGCCATTAAAGTACATGCACTACACTATATTTACTTGTCATAACATATTTAGTTTCGAATATAATTCTAAAGTGAACGTATTAAGCCGAATTCGATGGGTATGATGTAATGAATTCAATTACTTACTTCCTTACGCCTGTTACCCCCAATGGAGCATAGGCCGCCCACCAGTTTTCTCCAACCAAATCTGTCCTGTGCTTCCTTCTCCAGTTCTGTCCACTTCTTGTTCATTCTTCTCATATCTTTTTCTATTTCTCGGCGTAATGTGTTCCTTGGCCTTCCTCTTTTCTTTTGCTTTGAGGGTTCCATGTGAGGACATGTCTCGTGATGCAGTTAGGTGCTTTCCGCAATGTGTGTCCTATCCACTTCCTCCGCCTCTTCTTGATTTCCTCCTACACTGGAATCTGGTTTGTTCTCTCCCACAGTACGTTGTTGCTGATCGTGTCTGGCCAACCAGTACGAAGTATTTAGCGTAGACAACTGTTCATAAACACTTGTATCATCTGGATGATGCCTTTCGTAGTTCGCCAAGTTTCCGCTCCATACAGTAGAACTGTCTTCACATTTGTATTGAAAATCCTGATTTTGGTTTTGGTTGGTTGGTTGTTTGGAGTTGCAGATATTTTTCAATTGTAGACATGCAGCCGTTGCTTTGCCGATACGCACCCTCACATCTGCATCGGATCCACCTTGATTGTCGATGCTGCCAAGATATGTGAAGGTGTTAACGTCCTCCAAGCCATCTCCATCAAGAGTGATTCGGTTGGTGCATGTTGTGTTGCATCGGAGAATTTTGCTTTTTCCTTTATGTATGTTGAGACCTACTGCTGCAGAGGCTGCTGCTACACTGGTCGTCTTCTCTTGCATTTGTTGTTGTGTGTGCGATAGAAGAGCCAGGTCATCAGCGAAGTCCAGATCGTTCATCTGCATCCTAACTGTCCAGTTGATACCGTGCTTCCCTCCAGATGTTGACGTCTTCATAATCCAGTCGATCACCAGGAGAAAGAGAATTCAATACAATTTTTTAATTATATATGGTTCGAAATGCTGCTACGTGACACTTTTGCTATTGAATTTTGTTAATTTGCTATATGTTTTCGTTTTGTATTTTACAGGTTTAAATAGATACCACACCATAAGCACAAAGATGCAATTTTCAGTTCAAATCCAAGAGTGATAGCGATAGTAGAAGTATTAGCAGTAAGTAATGGAGAATATCAGGGTTCGAAGATATAATACGAGAAGTATAATTCAGTGAGCTAAGTTTATAAAAAGAGAGAGATAAGGCTGCTAATGGCCTCGGAAGATTAGAATTTGAGAGAACACATCTAGCAGATGCACCTGCGCCATCGCAAACGATTTTGAGCCATGTCCTCCAACGTCTCCAACCATTGGCGACTTACATCTCGCGGACCGTAAACAGGTAGCCTGAATCTACCAACATATGGCTCAGTCCACTTATCAGTGACTTAATGGATTTATGCCATGTTTTGGTTTGGCCACCCCTAGCTTTCTCCCAACCTACCTCTACACAACATAACATAACTCGTCGAGTCAGTCGGTGGTTAGACATACGTACCACTTGTCCCAACCACCTCAAATGATGAAGTTGAAGACAAGCAATCTACAAATGTCCTCTACTCTCACCGTCCATATTTCGCATCCGTATAGTAGGACGGAGCGAACAGTTGTTCAGTACACTCGTCCTTTGGTTAGCAAATGGATATCTCGCCCGCGTCATAGATGATGCAACTTGGCAAAAGCCAATCGAGCTTTCTGTATCCATGCTGCGATCTCATCAGTCATCAGACTATCAGCACTGATGAGACTCCCCCAGATAAGTGAAGCGGTCAACACGTTCGACTACTTCACTTCCTATCACTAGTTCATGTATATTCTAACTGAACACATATAAGATATTGGAAATCAGATTAAGAGGGTATGGTTATTTTGTGATGCATAATACAACAACACTACTCTAAAAAGACAAGCCTTCTACAATTATAACATCCAGAGCATAACTCGACAAAATTATCCTCCTGAGTGAGCCATATATTTTTCAAAAATAAAATACAAATCCAATTACCTGAATTTATTTCCAGTATAGATTGATTGTTTCCAATTGACTTTGATACAACCACATACTCATCAGGATCAGTAGCATCAACATTCAAATTCGTTGTAACACTATTATTATTCGTTACATCATCCTCCTCGTCATTCATCTTTGACAATGACTGATTATTATTATTATTATTTACATGCCAATTAGATACAATGTAATCATCAATTTCTGCTGTATCTTTTTTAATTAATAGTAATAATTGAAAAATATGATTCAATTCATTGACATACTGTTGTTGTTGTTGGCGGCGGCCACGGCGGTCGTCGTCATTGTCGTCGTTTAATTCCATATTTTCAAGTTTCATTGAAATGCAATTTAATTTATGCTCTAATTGTAAAAGTGTAGCATAAATTAAATTGTATTTATTTGTTATTAATGATTTTTCAGCATCATCGTCGTCATCATCATCATTGACTACTACTTTAATATCATGAGTAGTATGAGTAGTTGTAGTTGAAGTAGTAGGGGAAGTAGTAATACTGGTTGTAGTATCAATTGTATTATTGCATAATGAACTTGTCATTGAATCCAATACAACAACATCATGATCATCACCACCAACACCACCACATTGGGGAGAGTGATGATAACAAGTAACATTGAGAAGTTCTGAGTCCTCAGACAGAATGGACAATTCCTCAGTTTTATTACTGATATTATTATCATCATTAGTAGTATTACTAGTAGTAGTAGTATGAACATGATCAACATTATCTGTATTGTCAACATTCAATAAACAACATTGAACAACATCCGGATTCAATGAAATTTGTTTTACCACAGTAGTAGTAGTAGTAGCAGTAGATACTTCTGATGCCATCATGTTCAATGTTTCATGTAAATCAGCAGTAATAATGTTTAATAATTGTGTACTGCATTGATTCGTCTGATCTATATGACCAGATAAAGTTTGATAAGCTGAATCATCATCATCATCATCATTATCATGACATCGATGATCCGTTGAGATTGGTGAAATTTTGTCAATCATTTGTGTAATCACAACATCATTTTCAGTATTGTCAGCACCATCAGCAGCACCGTCAGCACCGTCAACATCTTCTTCATAGGCGGTAGTTGAATTGATCACATCATCCAGTTGTGATGTGTTAGTAATACTGACATTCGGATTCATGCAAGAAGATATCATCAATTCAGAATGAGTCGCCTGATGCAATGAAATGTTTGATTGTTCTAAATTGATTGAATTCGGTGATGTATTGAGTTGACCTTGCCAGATAATAAACACATCACATTTACTCTTATTGAAATCATCTTCATCAACATCATCATCATCATCGTCTGTAACACTGATGATGCTTGAGATTGTTTTATTATCAACTACTAAACAGATGGGGATCACATGTTGTTTAAACCTATAAATAAAAGAAAATGAAAATCGGGATTTTTCGAGTGAATACAAAAATTTTTATGAAACTTTAAAGCTCGGAAGTAAGGACAACATAATTCAGACAGACATACAAGAGGAAGGAGCTTAAATCAAAAATGCCTGTCGGTTTACAGTCAGTCAGTCAATCAGATGCAACGTAGAAAGAACTTCGTACATAAGTACATCAGTTCATGTCGCCATACCACATCAGCACAGAGATGTAATTGTCAATTCAAATCCAATAGTAGAAGAGGTAGTAAGGGTATTAGAAGATATTATTCAACATGTATGATTCAGTGAGAAAAGTTTAGAAAGTCAAAACTAGAGGTGTTGAGGAATCCAGAAGATTAGGATTTGAGAGAACACAAAGAATAAATACACTGGCGGTACTGCAAACGATTTCGAGCCATGTCATTCAAGGTCTTTAACCATCGATTATTATCATCTCGCGGACCCCAACCAGGTAGTCGACAATTACCGACATGGCTAAGTCCACTCGTCAATGACTTCATGTATTTCTGTCATGTTTTGGTTTGGCCGCCCCTAACATTCTTCCAACCTACTCCTACACTACAAAACAAAGCTCGTCGAGGCAGTCGGTGGTTAGGCATACGCGACACATGTCCCAACCACCTCAACTGATGAAGTTTCAATACTTCATCTATTGATTTGCCATTCTTACCTAGCACCCGTTTCCTATTAATAGCGTTGCTTACTCGGTTGTCCCACGATATACGAGCAATGCTTCGAAGACACCTATGATCGCAAACCAATAACCGACGAATATCTTCTACTCTCACTGGCCACGTTTCACAGCCATAAAGTAAGACGGAGCGAACTTTTGCGCAGTACACTCGTCGTTTAGTCAGCAAACGGATATCTCGCCTATGTCATAAGTGACGCAAGTTGGCAAAAGCCAATCGAGCTTTCTGTATCCGTGCTGAGATTTCATCAATCACTTGGCCATCAGCACTGATGAGACTCCCAAGATAAGTGAGGTGGTCTACACGCTCGACTACTTCACTCCCTATCACTAGTTCAGGTGCCGATGAAACCCAATCTTGAACTAGTGATAGGGAGTGAAGTGTAGACCGCTTCACTTACAGTTGAAAATTATGTACTAGTTGATGGAGAGAGTGTGCATAGAGTTTAGTGATCTCGGGGGATCTGACGAATGGTTACGGGAATGAAATAAATCTTCCATTGAATTTCTGAATATTACTCTCTTAGGAGGAGAATTCAATGTGTACAACAGTGGTAGAGTAATGAGAGAATCCCTAATACAGTTTCGGTCGGATGAATTGATTTCATATACTCGCGTATACATATAGACATAAAATTGAGTAGGGTGAAACTAAAGCAGAGAAGGTGAGTAGGCCAACTACAGTTGATGAAACGTGACCAATCTTAGATCGACCAGACTTAGACACCATCACCTAGCTTTTACTTTTAAAGTTTATTTGACCAGATTCTACTTCTTTAATGATATCGTCAAAACCCTAAAATTTTCGATTACTGCTAATACTTCTACCATCTCTACTATTATGGGATTCGAAGTGACAATTGCATCTCTGTGCTAATGTCGTATGGTAACTTCAACTGATGTACGTACGCACAAAGTTATTGGTTGTTATTGACTGACTGACTGCCTGACACCTCTGGATGGTGCCTTATTGGTCTAGAGGTTAAGCATTCGAGCGCAAGACCGAAGGTAATGCGTCCTTCAATTTCTGAGTGTATTAATAGAACTTATTCAGTTACAAACCAGTGAAGGTATGTTTACAAGATTCCCATCACCAATGAATAACAATTTATCCAATCAACGTTGAAAATCATGACTAAATGACTAAACTTTACGCGACACAAATCGATTACATCGTCCTAAAAAACTATTCAAAAAAAATAATTAATTGACGTTTACTCAACCTCTCTCTCTCTCTCTATTACATACACACTGTTAAGCAATTTTCACCAAATCAATATTTCACTTTGATTTCACATCGCTAACAAACATCAACTTATATAAAATTACATCATTCAATATATCTCATTTGCCTAATCGATAAAGTAGAGTGGTGCGCGCTACTTATAAGTAGTATATGACGCGAGTGACAACGTAATGTCTGGCATCAGAAGATGGGGGAAGATCCAGAAAGGAAGAGTTAGAAAACAATGGGATTTGTATGAAATGCATGAATAAGTGAAATGTCAGACATTGGATTGAAGATTTGCAAATTAACCGTTTACGATATGGTTTTCCTATTTTACTGAGTAACTCTGTAATTTTCGTTGAATACAATTCGGTTGCCCTCACCTGTGGTCTCCTTCAGTACAGTAGTAGTAGAGAAATTTACGAGTACAATTCTAAAAACACACATGCATACACATACTTAGTAAATTAAACTGTGAATCCATAGAAATATTCAAAAACATAACAATAATAAATTGACTAGGAGTTTGACAAAAAGTTTAATTTAAGTGTACAGAGTTTATAATAAATGATCAGGAGGAAATTAATGCAGTGTATATATTATATATACATGGCATTTCAAAGATCAGTGTGATTGAAAATAATACTTTCAAATTACTGGGTTGTGAAGATTGTTAAGTTACACATTTTTGAAACCATGAATCGATCAATGTTAGACCATCACCATTAGAAACCTGGAAGCACTGGACGATGGCCGTTTCGTCCTGGTATGGGACTCCTCAGCAGTGCTCATCCACGATCCCTGCACTCCGCAGGATTAGAACCCTTCGTCATTGTGTGCGAACGCCTAACAATCGGACCACTGAGCCGGTATCTAACGGTGTTAATGTCTAACACAGAGTTGCGCAACCTCATACACAGTCTTCGGTAGTTACTGTCTACACCCGAACAGGTTGAACTTCACTGGTCACGTCTTCCCACTAGAACTCGGAGAAGATTCCTCACCAAGCAAGTCACTAGTGAGCACAGGTAATTTGCACTACGGGGTTGTGAAGATTGTTAAGTTACACATACCAGGACGAAACAGCAGTCCAGTGCTTCCAGGTTTCTAATGGTGATCTAACATTGATCGATTCATGGTTTCAAAAATGTGTAATAATACTTTCATCAAGCCATATGAAGAGTACTTTCTCTTGATTGTCTGAAATAGCGAAATTTCACTGTATGTGGTAAAAAGTGATGAAGTCATTTAAAATCGGAGTATTATAATGATGAATCGTTTGAGAGAATTATATGAATATATATGATGATGAATCGTTTGAGAGAATTATGTGATTATAGTTGTGGATAGACATTAATAGAAACATTAAAATACTGTGGGCTGAAGACCCAAAAGGAACAGATTACGCCAAGAATTGGAGACAGACATTTAAAAAATGAATAGCCTATGAGTAGAATAAGAAAGGAAGGTACAAGGCAGAAAAGGTTGAAGAATGCTGGTCGGTGTCTTATCATCCATCCATTAAGGGTGACACAGGTCTAAGTAAGTAAGTACATCACTTATTTTTGCTGCCAAGAAGAGAATACACAATACAGACTGTCAGTAGACGAAAACGTACTTTCTCTTGATTGTCTGAAATAGCGAAATTTCACTGTATGTGGTAAAAAGTGATGAAGTCATTTAAAATCGGAGTATTATAATGATGAATCGTTTGAGAGAATTATATGAATATAGTTGTGGATAGACATTAATAGAAACATTAAAATACTGTGGGCTGAAGACCCAAAAGGAACAGATTACGCCAAGAATTGGAGACAGACATTTAAAAAATGAATAGCCTATGAGTAGAATAAGAAAGGAAGGTACAAGGCAGAAAAGGTTGAAGAATGCTGATCGGTGACCTATCATCCTTCATTATGGGATAACAGGCCTAAGTAAGTAAGTATATCACTTATGTGTGTTTCGAAGGAGAGAATACACAATACAGACTGTCTGTAGACGAAAACGTATAAATTCAGTATTATGGTAATATGGAAGAAGTGCTGTCATTCACAATTCACTCAATCAAGAAGATGATCGATCGATAATATTTGTTTACTTATTGGATCCAGTCAGTCAGTTAGTTACAACGTAAAACTTCCTTCGTACGTAAGTACGTCAGTTCAGGTTCCCATACCACATTAGCACAGCGATACACCTGTCAATTCAAATCCCACAGTAGTAGGAGATAGTAGAAGTATTAGCAGTAATGGAGAAGATATTATTCAAAAGTATAATTTAGTGAGATAACTTTAAAAAGAGAAAGATAGAGGTGATGAGGAATTCAGAAGTTTAAGAATGTCAGGGAACAACAACACAAAGAGTGATGAATGCAGCTGCACCATTTGCAAACAATTTTGAGCCATGATTGTCGTTCAAAGAGTCTAACCATTGGATTTAAGTAAAATTTACATTCATAAAAGTGTATCATAGAATGCTCGAAATTTTTCAATTCAGTCATACATGTGTAGTGCCTCCACATAAATTTGAGGCTGTACGACTGAGCATTGTTTACGCCTACGCGCTTACTCATCCTTTTCGCTTTAATGTTAATCTCTTAATTTCCCCATGAACTCACATGACTTGTCTCGCTTGATTTTGACCTTGTCAATCATTCGTCGCATTTATTCATGTCTGTGCATGCCTATTTCGCTTGTCATATGTCTGTCTTGTTTTTCGTCTGACTACATATTCTTACACATTTTTGAAACCATGAACCGATCAATGTTAGACCATCATTAGAAACCTGGAAGCACTGGACGGCCGTTTCGTCCTGGTATGGGACTCCTCGGCAGTAACTACCGAAGACTGTTTATGGGGTTGCGCGACTCCGTGAATTTGATCAAGTTAGACGTTAACACCGTTAGACACCGGCTCAGTGGTCTATCAGTTAGGGCGTTCGCCCACGATACCGAAGGTCCTAGGTTCCAATCCTGCGGAGTGCGGGGGTCGTGGATGCGCACTCCTGAGGAATCCCATACCAGGACAAAACGGCAGTCCAGTGCTTCCAGGTTTCTAATGGTGGTCTAACATTGATCGATTCATGGTTTCAATAATGTGTAACTTAACAATCTTCACAACCCCGTGATGTATATATTCTTAGTCATGCTCTACCTCTTTGAGTTGCCTCACTAGCCTTCTCCAATTCACGTCGCTTCTTTCGCCCATTCGTTCGCATTGTAACCCATGGAGTTGCCTCACTAGCCTTCTCCAGTTCACGTCGCTGCATTTGTTTTATTCACTGCTTCTCCGCTTCGCTTTGTGATGTGTCCCGAATAAACGTATTCATCACTACGAATTCATCTTCTGATTTATCAACCGTCAGACGCTATTTGGCAACGATTGTCTGAACGAATTAATTTCCGAGCTTAAGAACACGACGCAGTAAATCGACATACTACACATGTATCCGTAAGTAGACAAGGTTTAGTATTCCCTCTAATAAGGATAAAATAATTTAGCACCTTTGGTATGCACTTACCAACTGAAATAAGCAGATGTTCTGTAGGACAATTCATTATTATTTTTGACCTCTTGGTTCACTTTACTATCATCATCATCATCAATCGATTCGTGTTGATTCTGTGCGGCGGCGGCGACGACGACTGATTGACTGACTAGTTCTTTTTCTTCATTACATATTGTAATGTAATGACATGAATGTTTTTGAATAGTAATAATTAATTTACTACAATAATATGTAATTAGATTAGACAAATTTGTACTGGTGTAATACATTCGTTGACATTGATGATGATGATGATTACTGTTGAACATCTCCTTCTTCTTCGTCTTCCTGACATTTGTTGCGTTTCCAATGCCAATGGTTAGATGTAAAACAGTTTTGTACATTGGTAATGATGTATAAGAAGAATCGGTTGTTGTTGTTGGTGGTGGTGGTGTTAGATTCATATTTAAACCAATCATCATATGATCATCAGGTTGCATAGTTTTCAAACTCTGTAATCGGTTAAAAAAAATAACATAACTGATTAAGTGTACAAGGAACAATAAAAAAAAATAGAATACGTCAATAATCTGATAGCTTTCGGAGAATGAGGTTGACAACGAAAACATGCGTCAATTTAAATAGTCTGCTGTTTAAGTACTGATATTACATACATGTTGGATAATAGTTGTGTGCACAGTGGATCTCTCATGCAGATGATATGAAGATGCGGATCGGGAAAGGAAGGATTGCATTTATATCCTCGAACAACATATGCAACTCAAATTAACTGTCAACAAATACTAAAGTCACAATTTACAATAAAAATATCAAGACAGTTCTAGTGTATGGGGCGGAAGCTTGGATAACCGCGAAAGCCATCATTCATTAACAGTGGTCTATGCAAAATACTTCGGATCTGTTGGTCAGACATCATCAGCAACAACCTAATGTGGGAGAGAACAAACCAGATTTCAGTGGAGGAGGAAATCAGGAAGAAGTGGATAGGCCATACACATTGGGGAAAGCACTTAACTGCGTCGTGACAAGACAAGCCCTCACATGGAACTCTCAAGGTTAACGGAAAAGAAGAAGGCCAAGAAATGCATTACGCAGAGAAATGGGGACAAACATGAGGGGAATGAACAAAGATTGGACAGAACTAGAAAGGAATGTTCAGGATGGGGTAAGTTGGAGAATGCCGGTTGGCGGACAATGTTTCATTGGGAGTAGTAAGTAAATAAGTAAGAGTTGTTATGCTCTAACTCAATGATACGAGTACTGGAGTAGATAAGGAGATCAAGATTATGCAAATCAGTCTGTCAGGCAACCACAGAGATTTTAGAAAACAGAACAAATAGCTAACCAACTGAACTTGTATATATATATATGCATAAAAATCAAAGTTTTAATTAAACAAACATATAGTGAAACTCCTAACCGGGAATTCAACATATATGTATTCGTAACTTTATGTTGAGGCAACCAGTAGAACAACTGCTCAATACTCATCGAAGACAGTGTAGAATGAGTCTCCAGTATACCATTGAGTAAGGACAGCTAGCACTTTTAGTTGACTCTTACCAAATCATAATCTTGTAATTATTATCACTATTGATTTTACGATTCAAGTATAGTCGCTTACATTTTCCAATATAAAAAATAGCGTAACACGCTCATATGATTTTGAGATGGTGAAGAAAACTTGTAGCTCAGGTGGGTGATTGTGGTGGTGTTTCGTTCTCTGAGCTGGTTGTTTTGGTTGTGGAGCTTTCATTGTTCTTCTGAACAACATCATCAGCACAAACTTGAGATAGAAGTGAAGCTGATGATGTTGTTCAGAAGAACAATGAAAGCTCTACAACCAAAACAACCAGCTCAGAGAACGAAACACCATCATAGGAAATAGCTTTCATATGATATCTTTTAAAAAACTTTTGGGAGATTTTCAAGTGTAGACAGTAACTACCGAAGACCGTGTGTATGAGGTTGAGCATGAGCGTGAATTGATCGAAGTTAGACATGAACACCGTTAGGTACGGGCTCAGTGGTCCAGAGGTTAGGCGTTTGTGCGCAAGACCAAAGGTCCTGGGTTCGAATCCTACAAGGTGTAGAAGTCGAGAATGTGCACGGCTGGTGAAACTCAAACCAGAACGAAACAACCGTCTAGTGTTTCCAAGTTTCTACAAATGATATAACATTTATCTAATCATGATTTAGATAAACCTGATAAGTACACCTCTCAATAATAATTTGATATATCTGTTCAATCATTAGAATAACAATTTAAAAGATATATCTCTGCATACGCTGAACAATGAAACTCCATAATGGAATGGAGGAATTTGTTAACACAGATAGTATATATACATTGTTATTGTTATTATTTATTCAATGACAAATTACGATTTTTATACAAAATTTAATTATGAATGAACTTTGGATACAACTGAAAAACTAGGCGGTTATTTTGTAACATTGATAATATCACACATATAATATCACACACATATAGCATTCACAGCATTCACTAAAGATTGATTTATTGACCCTGGAATAAAAAGAAATCTATGTGAAACTGTGGTGAAAAATGGCCATTCATTCTCACACGATGGCTTATATATATATATAAATAGTATACAATGGTGCAGCAGTGGTGTTGCTTAAAAAAAGTTGCTACCAGAGAGAGAGAGAGAGAGAAAAGAGTGTGTCTAAGTGTGATCGAAGTGCAACGTTAGAAGACCAGAAGAGGAATGAATGTGTAGATTGTAAAATAGATGAATGAAGATTGTGTGTAGATTATTTGCTTTTCTCTCTCTCTCTCTCTCTACATATACATTAGTTCCATCTGGCCTTGACTCCTTTATATTACACAAGAAGAACAAGAAGGCCACAATCGATAGTTACAAATCTACATTTCATAATGATCATCAGTAATTGTTTATAAAAATAAGTGGTGATTTCAAAGAATAGATCTCTTAATCATTTTAGGAAAAATGAAATGGAATCGAAAATGATGCTGGTTAGTTGGAATAGCCCTGAAGAATGGTTTTAATAAATAAATCATGAAATGAATTGAAACATTCGAATTCAGTCAGTCAGTTGTAAACAATACAGGACCTGGTGTCAGTTCAAGTTGCCATAACACAGTCGTAGCACAGCGATGCTTCTGTCAGTTCAACTCCCATAGTGGTA
>CALYCR020000167.1:0-15881 GCA_944470395.2 Schistosoma turkestanicum | reverse complement strand
TGGGTTATCAGATCGATCGACCAATGGTTTATTATTTATCAGTGGATTCGAAGGAAACATGTTTGACTTTTGAGTGAGAGCTTTGTGGAGCGATGTCCTCGTTGAAACTGTGAATAGATGCTTTTTAAAAGATCACTATCCCGATGAGAGTCACAAATATATAGGGAGCATGAATAACACTGATTATGGGGACATCTTGACGACATACACTGTGAGAAAGGCACGAAAATGTTGAGAGACTTCTCAACCTCTGTGCATTCAACTGACTCGTCATAAGCACACAATCGTCCAAAATGATTGCCTAAACAAAGCAGCATATATTCACCCAGTACAAACTACTTAGTGTCAAATGAACCATACCTATGTCCATTTAAATATGAGAAAGCCTATGGAGAAAGATTAAACGTGAAAAATAGCTGAAACTGTCTGAGAGACATCTTCTGGTAGCCAACCTAAAGCTGTAAACTCACAAAGCACTGAACAAAGTAAAAAAAAGCTGATATAGTCTTAGATCACCAACTCCTGGTAGCCAAATCGAGACTGCTACTCAGAAAGCACTGGATAAGATGATGAAGGTTTATTAAAGCTTCCCTTTAGGATACTGAACAAACCTAACGAATAAAAGATAACCGTCAGCAGCAAATATAAGGCTATTCACGATCTACACGGTTAAAAGCAAAAAATCATGAAAAAACCAATTAGGCAAGAATCAAGGAGTCAATCCTAGTCCACAAGAAGTTACATAAGACGCAGTGCATCTCTGTTGGTACTCATGAAGGTAACTGAGGAAAGAAGAACGAGAATTCAGCGATAAACAAACTTCGGAACAATGGCGAAGAAAGTCAAAGCATAACCAGAATACTTAAATGCAAACTAAATTTGAACAGGATCATCTGAGCTGAGAAAAGCATATACATATTAAAGATCTAATATTGATGTCGTAAAAGGGTGAAAAAACTTGAAACAGTTGTACGATACGTCAAAGAACTTGCTAAAATAGATATTGAAATACAACGAACCACGAAAAGCAAGGAAGGCAAAGTGATCACCCTCACTGAAGATCAGAAAAGTAAGCTGTTACAGCTCTTATAAGGTACAGCTGAACGATTCGTGTATTGCAGATGATATGTTTTTTTATTTCCGACGAACAAAAACAAGAAAATAAAATACTTTGTCGTTCAATTCCACTGGACATTGAACTTCCACTTGAATCGCTTTCATTGACGACGCACATCATTCAAAATTCAAATGATAAGACGTCTTAATCATCTTTACGAACTGATATAATGTAACCAGATAGAGCGGTAGTATGAAACTTTCATGATGCTAAATTTATCGTTTCCTCGGTAGCGAACAGATTATTGGAAATATGGTGTCGATATGCTACTGCTCAGTGAAATCAAACTATGATTGGAATTCGAATCAACCGCTCTCCTCATATCAACTGTCTCTAACCGTCTTATTCATCTTGTGGCAAACAGGCTGCCAGTATATTAACGAAAAATATCAAAGAAGATGTCAGAGGTAGTAAGAATCTTCTGAAATAAAAATGCGTGTTTTTATGAATCGAAAATATAATTACTTATAACCATGATTCATCATCTTAAGAGAAACATCAATCTGTATCGGTAAAAAAGTGATCAAAATAAATGATATTACTTCGTCTTCGACATAGACGCTGTAGTGTTGGTGGACGAATTCTAGTTGAAAGCGGTTGGCGATGCTTCCGCTTCAGATTAACCTCAAGCATATCATGCTACTGAACTCGCATCAAAAAGTCAGGTAAGACAATTTGATTCTCGACATCAAAACTACCATTCATAAATCTCATTGAACCTTATAATCTTCGAGATGTGATTTGACTGAGTTTAGCTATTCTTTATCACAGGGGTACTATGTTCGAAAGTTTATTCATATTTTCATTATCAGTGACCTATTAAAGTCCAATGCGGCGGATGAAAAGCAAAGATAAAATCTGTTGGTTTCATTCATTCAGAATGTCGATCATGTTGTTTTCTACGAAGTTCCGTTTTTAGAAGTGCACAAATTATTGGAAAATACCGGCTTACATAAGCTATTTCTATTCAAACAAGAAATTTTGAAAACGTATCAATATAGGACAATCGTACTGTCACTAGGTCACACATAAATCTAACAGATCTAATCATCAGGATAACATACGAACCATCAGTTTTAGCAGTCGAGCGAACCATTTCCAGGCCCATAATAGCATGTTTTTGACTTAGAAAATGTCATTTCGTGCTTGTGATCGAGACATGGGACATGTGATCCTGTGACAACAGAACTGTATCGAAACCCGAGTGGGCTATAAATGCATCAACCCGGACCAGCTTGAGCTGAGGAACGACTAGCGACAAAGTCTTCGTTTGTGTATGGCGTTGTAGTAATCATATAGCTACCCTGCATGCCAGCCTTCGATAAAATATTGCCTGCTTCGAGGTCAACCCCAGTATAAGGTGTGTCCTCGAGCAGAGCTGTGATCGTAGGCTGAATATCCGCTAGTATGGATTTGAGCCAAAATTATTCAACTACTTCAAAGTCTGTTGTTATGTTTCATGCCAGAGAATGTAGAAGCCGGTGATGTTCGCTTGCCTTAACTTACTGAAGTGGTGACGTGCTAACAAAGTTCTCAATCTCTCCTCTCTGGATGAGAGGAAATGTCTAAGAACTGCATCTTTGATACGAACATAGACTTCGGGTAAGATAAAATGTAGGTCAACATCTCGGATACCAGACAACTGATCCTTATTTAAGGAGTAAACAGCGTAAGCATACTTCTACTGATGGTTCATAATGCAGCGAATATTCATCAAGGCTAGGATTGCAAGTCGGAAGTTTATAGCCTAAATCTCGGAGTTTATTATGCCATCGTTATACTTAAGTCGATCCAGTATTTCGAAAAGTAGTAAAAAATATGGTATTTTCACCTAACACTGTTACAGCCGAGTGAATTCATTCTGCAGGCAGAAATCAGAAGTCCAGTTGTGAAAGCGGTTAAGATATATTGATGGAGACGTTTGTGGCATCCAAACGATACCAAGATCGAGGCAAAAGTTGCAGACGAGAAAACCGAAATAAGGTGAACAACCTCAGCCTCTCATATAGAAAATACTGAAAGTTTTTTATACAATTAAACAAAGAGGTACAGTGAAATGTTCACTGGTACAACCAATCGTTATAATAAATGTTTTCATTACACCGATCGCGTTATCTCCATTAAAATACTCCACTACACTTAAATTAATTTGTTCACATTTTTCTACCATTGTATATAGTGTTTTTCATATCTATAATAATTTAAGTTGGCCTGAGTATAACATTCGGAAGTGTAAAGGAAGATTTATTTAACCACATAATCGATCTTTCGTCCATACTGGAGTAAAGCCGTTAGCCGATAAACATGAAAACTTTGTCCTTCAACTACACTGGACATTGAACTTCCACTTGAATCGCTTTCATTGACGACGCACATCATTCAAAATTCAAATGATAAGACGTCTTGAGAAATACTTAATTAATCATCTTTACGAACTGATATAATGTAACCAGATAGAGCGGTAGTATGAAACTTTCATGATGCTAAATTTATCGTTTCCTCGGTAGCGAACAGATTATTGGAAATATGGTGTCGATATGCTACTGCTCAGTGAAATCAAACTATGATTGGAATTCGAATCAACCGCTCTCCTCATATCAACTGTCTCTAACCGTCTTATTCATCTTGTGGCAAACAGGCTGCCAGTATATTAACGAAAAATATCAAAGAAGATGTCAGAGGTGTAGCGACAATGTAGTGTGGGCTAGAATCCGATTCACTTTGCTTCGCCTACTGAGATTTTGGTCGTGAAATCATGCAGGTAGATGTACCTAGCGACTGGAAAGTGAGACATTGATAAAATCCGTACCTCGTGGTTAGGAGCTTAAGAGTGCAAACTAATCCGAAGTGAGGGCGACGTGGTCAGCGACTTTGAACGTGATACTGCAGTCTCATCAGAAGTAATTGCGGATGATTTGTGCTGTTGAAAGACAGGTGAGTAACATTTGTTCTCCCTAGAGAAGTATATCGTTCGCATTTCTATAACTTCGACCTACCTGAATCAACCGGCAGACACATTACGGTCCACCACGCTTTGATAGGTTTCTTAGTCCCCCAGACACACATGGTTGGCAACAACATGTGCACCTGCCAAATATAGACCACAACATTCTCGATTTGGTATTTTGTCACGATGTCACAGCAATATCTGTGGCTGTCTGCTTAAAGTCTCACAATAGTGACCATGAAATTGTCCTCTATACCCTTCCGTTTTTTGCTGAATGTGACAAATCTGAAACAGTAAACTGTTTTCATTACAGAGACTATGAACATGCTGACTGAGACAGCTTCCGGTTTCTAAATCAGCACTCTGAATGGACTGCATTTTCCTCTGGTCTTGAACTCCCTGATGCAAGACGCAAATAAAATGTCACCATTAGATCTGTTCTAGACACTATTATCCCACTTGAAACGTCTTTCAAAACAGTGAGTCCTTATATCAGCCATAAGGCTAGGGCTTAACTACGTCAACTAAAACAGGCATATTAAAAATCTAAGGACTTCACCATCCTGTATCATATTTACGCTATACTTGAATGTGTGAAAAACCGAAATGAAGTGTGTAAGCGAATCGGAGAAAATAATGCTCTCGCTACTGCGTGTAAGTCCTAAATCCTCCGTCGTTTGCTTAACAAATGCATATGAAGGACCTGGATCACGAAATTCATCCTGTACTACATGAACGACAGACTTATTATGAAGGAGCTGTTATTTGCAAGTTGTTTGTTACATGGCTCTCCTTCAATCAGAACACATCTTCACATCTCGAATCGTGGAATTTGAACCATATTGTCCAAGTACATAAATCTGGACCGAAAGACTTATTACAAAACTACAAACCGATAATTATCACATCAGTTATATCACTTGTGATGGAGAAGGTGATAATAGATCACCCATCCTTTCACTTACTCAAGGAAGGTCACATTGACGCCTAACAAGATAGCTTCATTAGAACTACGTCATGTATCACATGTCTGATGGATTTCTTTAGTGAGGTAACAAGATTACGTGATCAAAAGCGACTAGTAATCGTGTCGTATTCAGATATAAAAAAGGCAGCTTTTTGGATCCACTGCATCTCATAATCTTCATCAACAGTATCTGCTGTTGTTTAAACACTGGTAAAACCTACCTCTATGCGGATGACCTAAACGTGATTTATCAAACTAACAAATCCGTCTTATAAAATGTGTTGCACATAATCTAGCATGAACTCAATACCGAAGATATCTGGTGTAAGCATTGGAACCTGGAACTTATTACTGAGAAATGTGGCTGGATGTGTTTCGGAGACACGTCTCCCAAAATAGATCTCACTCTCAACAGGAATGTATTGTCCAAACTCACATCCGTAACCGATCTTCGAGTGCATTATTCGCACAGCCTTAACTTCTCAGCACATATCTCCAATAAAGTCTCCCGAATGAGTAGAATGCTTGGTTTCATCTTTCGTAACTTGCGTAAGACCCTTTGCTGAATACTCCACTTTACTTTTTTCGAAGCTTGAAAAATACTGTAGTGCCTCCACATATATTCCAGTTCTCTTACATCTAACTTGGTTAAGCCCTATCGATTAATTTATTTAACCAAGCCATTTGTATAGCAACAACTCATATGTACCATTGTTATTTTTTATTATCTGGTTTGTATGAGCTTGTACGACTGAGCATTGTTTACGCCTACGCGCTTACTCATCCTTTTCGCTTTACTGTTAATCTCCAAATATCCGCATGAACTCACATGATTTGTATCGCTTGCTTTTGACCTTGTCAATCATTCGTCGCTTTTATTCATGTATGTGCATACCTATTTCGCTTGTCGTATGTCTGTCTTATTTATGCCTGACTATATATTCTTAGTCATGCTCTATCATTTCAAGTTGGCTCTTAGCCTTCTTCAATTCGCTTCTCCGCTTCGCTTTGTGGTGTGTCTCGAATAAACGTATTCATCAATACGAGTTCATCTTCTGATTTATAAACAGAGCTATCGATCACGCATTAATTAGACACACTACAATACAAAGGAACTTCACTCGGACAGCTCTATATCATATCTCACTCATGGACTATACAACCTGATGTAACGAACTCTGGCTTGATCCATCATGGAAAAAAAGGCTTAAGTCCAATCTGGTCCTTTACTTTAACCTCCTGCACAAGCTAACATACGGCTCTTGCATTTTAGTCATTTTTCATGGCCCATGTACACATAACATTCGAGATAAAGTATCAACGGTCGAACTTGAGAAGTATAGATCCAAAACACGAGAAAAACTCTCCCTCTCTAAGTATGCACTTATATGTAATTGGCTACCCTCAAAAAATACGCATGGCAAGTCGGTAACTTCAACTTCTTATTGACGCTCTCATTTGCACTGAATCTCCTGCACGCGTGAATTCACTCGCACCTTGCTTCCATATTATTAGCTGTGCACATTCTTGAACTACAATGAACTAAGTTTTGTGTCTTATTTAGTTAGTTTTACCCTCCTAAGTGGCATTAAAGTTTTCTAGTTGAACATAAATCACTTCAGTTTTTATTTGAAATAGACAGGTTACTCTACTCACTGAGTAGATCGACAGTGTTCAGCAGTAAACTGGTTGATTAGAACGCACTCTACTTTCCTAGGCACAACCTTATCAACGCTTACAGCCGTGCGAGTCTCACATAGCCTACTATCAGTTATGCTGTTCTCTTACACACTATTGACTTACCATTGATCCCTAAGTGTTATATATTGCTCCACTTTTAACCGTATTACTCTGTAAATTTCCTGCTCACTACCTCAAATGCATCTCCCACACTACATTCTAGATGTTTATATCTTGTTTGAAAATAGGTACTATTTCGGCTCTTTTGACTGATGAGACGACTAATCAGTAACACTGAGGTCGCTCCTATACGCTTTCTTCATCTGAGGCTCATGTTTCCACAACTATGCTGAGGTCGCTGTTCTTTCGAGTTACATCTCAGTAACAGCACGGGACACTAAATTGGTCTAACTGACATCTTCCTTACACCGACACATACCTCTACTCTCTCAACAACTAACTATACTCATATACCCTTATCTCGCCTGATGACTGACGAAATCTCAGCTCGGGTACTGTAAGCACGAATAGGTCCTGCCTACCTGCGTCATTTATGGAGTAGGCGAGATACCAGTTTTCCGACTAAAGGACGATTGTACTGCGCAGTAGTTCGCTTCGTCTTACTTTATGGCTGTGTAACATGGCCATCGAGAGTAAAAAATATCCGTAGAGGTTTTCGATCATAGGTGTCTTCGACGCATTGCTCGTATATCGTGGGACACCCAAGTGAGCGACGCTGTTATTAGGAAACGGGGGCTAGGTAGGAATGGAACATCGATAGATGAATGAATGAAACTCCATCAGTCGAGGTGTTTGCTTTAACTACGACTGCCTCAACGAGCTTTGTTTTGTGGTTAAGGAGTAGGTAGTTGTCGACTACCTGGTTGGTGTCCGCGTGATGATAATAATCGATGGTTAGAGACCCTGAGTGACATGGCTCAAAACCGTTTGCAGTGGCACAGGCGCATTCATTCTTTGTGTTCTCTCAAATCCTAATCTTCTGGATTCTTCAACACGTCTAGTTTTGACTCTCTAAACGTATCTCATTGCATCATACTTATTGAATAATATCTTCTGTTCCTAACCTCTACGATTATTTCTAGTAACTTTACTACCTCTTCTACTATTGGATTTGAATTGACAATTACATCACTGTTCTGGTGTGGAATGTCAACATGAACTGATGTACTTACCTACGAAGTTCTACGTTGCATCTGGCTGACTGACTGATACTTTCGAGACATCCGCAACATGCTTACTGAGGTGCTTACTGTATGACTTCGAGGTGGCAATGAAGCTAGGTATACATATACGGAGCAACTAGAAAGAAAGTTTAGCAACTATGTGAGCGATTCTCGTTGGTATGATATCAAAATGCTGTGGAAAAGCAGTGATTTCTGCTGGTATTGTAAACCATAAGTCTAGGATGAAGCCGTGGAACTCAGCATCGTCTATCAAACTGATGGAAGTTCGAAAACTCAGCCCGCCGAACTCTAGGTGCGATGAGGAGCAGAGTCAGCTTAGACGTAGGCTGACAAAATGACTACGCAGTGATCGAGAACAGTGGTGGGTGGAGAAAGCGAGAGAGGTGGAAAAGGCAGCGGCGATAGGCAACACTAGAAAACCGGTATTAAGAACCTAAATGTGAGTAAGACTATTTAGGAAACGAATGATCTTATTATTCATTCTCAATCCAGGAGACTAGACCGGTGGGCAGAACACTTTATGGACTCCAAAGCACCGCTCTGCACAACACCACTGCTATTTAATCAAGTTATAGATGTATGAGAGTTTATCTTGATAATCTGTTATCTA
This sequence comes from Schistosoma turkestanicum, assembly GCA_944470395.2. Classification (NCBI taxonomy): domain Eukaryota; kingdom Metazoa; phylum Platyhelminthes; class Trematoda; order Strigeidida; family Schistosomatidae; genus Schistosoma; species Schistosoma turkestanicum. Next base: position 7,355 of record CALYCR020000167.1, on the reverse strand, counting down.
TTTGTGAGGTCGACTCTAAAAATGTCACACATCACCCTACCTCACTAATTTCCGTCTCCGGCGGTAAGGGAGCCTATTAAGGGCTTTCCAGAGCGGAGCTACTGATCGAAAAAACTTTCACGAAAATTCCTTGCGTGACCGGACTCAAGTGGTTGTCCCTTTGGCTCCGCGGTCATGCACCCAGGTCTTTAAGACCAACACTAATCTATTTGCGTTTTCAGGTTCCTCAAAAAACAACATTCCATGGTGTGGGAAGCCGGGTAGTGATAACCGCCCTCATACCTGTAACAGCACACGAGACCGAATTGGTCGAAATCTAATCCTTCCTACACTTCCTTTAATACCTCTCTTATATCCACGACTAACTCTTCTCAAATTCATTTATCACAGTGCACAGCTAATGCAAACGATGCGATGTCTCTAAACGTCGTTCCTGGTCTCCTCAAACCCCGTTCTAAACTATATGTTGGAGCATTTAATGTACGTAGATTAGGTCAAAAATGGCAACAGGCTTCATTAGATCGGACACTAGAATCTCGCTCAACTGATGTATGCTGCGTCTCGAAAACTCGCGTACAGGATCTTAGTAAAATAAATAATCTGATTACACCTTGTCAAAACATTAAGCAGCCCGATTTGCTCTTCGTGTCCCCGGGAAACTCAGATGCTGCTTCTCCTGCTCTCGCTGATGTAGGTATAGGATTGAGTCGTGGGGCAGAAGTAGAGCGCCTAGACTGGATCCCGGTAGATAGTCGTTTGTGCGCCGTCCGATTCAACGAGACAGTAAGGACTCGGAAAGATAGGGACACTCGTCGTTGCCTATTCGTCGTATCTGTTTATGCCACAATGATGAAAGATGAGTTCAACAGAAAGCTTTCGGTCCTCCTCCGAAAGGTTAGACGCTCTGATGTAGTAATAATTCCTGGTGTTTTTAGTGCTCAAGTAGATAGACTAAGTGAAAACGAGAGACACCTTGGTGGATGTTATGGTGTAGCGGATGCCCGAAAACTAATCCCATCTGGCTCTAAACACGATGAAGAACGAAGTCAGCTTAAGCGCAGGCCGATCCCAAGTCATCCTGAATAGCAAATCGACGTAGGAAACCTGAAGCGAGGGCGAGCTGCCTGTCCTGATGGACTGACTCCTGAGATATTTAAGGATGATGGTCCAGTTTTAGCAGCTATGTTGACTGAGATCCTATGTAGAATCTGGGAACGGGACGTCATCCAATCTGACTCGTCTCCATCCCTGATTGTCCCAATTTTTAAAAAAGGGCAAAAGTCTTCTTGTGACAATCACAGGAGAATAAGTGTAACTAGTATAGTTTCTAAATTGTAAGCCTCGATTATACTTAGACGCCTTACTAGTAATCTGGCAGAGGAGACTGGAGAAAACCAGGCTGGTTTTCGACCTGGACGTGGCTGTATAGACCACATTTTCACACTAAGACAGATCCTAGGACACACACACGATAGTTTTGTTTCTGAACCTAAAGGCGGCATTTGACTCAGTGGATCGTGATGTTCTGTGGCTTTGTCTGTTATTCCAAGGTGTACCTAAGAAGTCCATTCACCTTATACAAGCAGTCTACTCGAACACCACTGGTCGGGTGAGAGCTCATGGCAGACTGTCACAGGAATTCTTTACTTGTAGTAATGTCCGTCAAGAATGCTCACTCTCTCCATTCTTGTTTAATTCCATCAAAGACATGCTCTTAGAAATATCTGTATCCTCATTTGAATTTTCAGGAGTAGACCTTCTACCAGGTGGCTCGCTTATTGAATTAGAATATGCCGATGACATAATCCTACTTCGTGAAGACGCTGAAAAAATGCAGAGTATTCTAACTGCAACAACAACAATGCAAGCATGTTCGAGATGCTGTTTTCCCCCTCTAAATGCAGAATGTTACTTCAATAATGGGTTTCATGGGCACCTATATTAGTGATTGGGAGTGAAGTAGTTGAACGTGTAGACAGCTTCACTTATCTAGGGAGTCTCATCATTACGTATGGCCTGGTGACTGACGAAATCTCAGCTCGGATACAGAGGGATCGATTGGCTTTTGCCAACCTGCGTCACCAATGGCGTAGGCGCGATATCCGTTTGCTAACCAAATAACGAGTGTACTGTGCAGCAGTTTGCTCCTTTCTATCTTACGGATGCGAGACATGGCCGTTAAGAGTGGAGGACGTTCGCACGTTACTGGTCCTCGATCATCGATGTCCCCGGAGCATTGCTCGTGTTTCATGGGACAACCGTATAAGCAATGCTGTTGTTAGGAAACGAGTTCTAGGTAGGGATGGCAAATCAATAGATGAAGTATTGAAACTTTATCAGTTGAGGTGTTTAGGGCCTGTGGTACGTGTGCCTAACCACCGACTGCCGAGACGAGCTTTGTTTTGCAGTGTTGGAGTAGGTTGTAAGAAAGTTAGGGGCGGCCAAACCAAAATATGGCAGCAATCAATGAAGCCATTGACAAGTGAACTTATTCCTGTTGGTAGGTGTAGACTTCCTCGTTGGAGTCCGCCGGATGATAATAATCGATGGTTAGAGACTTTGAATGACATGGCTCAGAATCGTTTTCAATTGTGCAGGTGCATTCACTCTTTAAGTTCTATGAAATTCTAAGCTTCTGCATTACTTATAATCTTTATCTTTCTCCTTCTGAATTAGGCTCACTGAATTATACTTCTCAAATCATATCTACTTTCCCTTATCTTCTTCAATACTGCTAATATTTCTATTGCCGCTAGCACTCTCGGGTTAAACTGACAGTCGCATCTCTGTAATGATGCGGCATCGTAACCTGGATTGATGCACTTATTTACGAAGTTCTGCGTTGAATCTGTCTGTATGTCTGTCTGTTCATCATGTAGTAGAGAATGAATTTTTCGATCTGAGTCCTTCATATGCATTTGTTAAGCAAACGACGGAGGATTTAGGACTTACACGCAGTAGCGAGAGCATTATTTTCTCCTATTCGCTTACACACTTCATTTCGGTTTTTCACACATTCAAGTATAGCGTAAATATGATACAGGATGGTGAAGTCCTTAGATTTTTAATATGCCTGTTTTAGTTGACGTAGTTAAGCCCTAGCCTTATGGCTGATATAAGGACTCACTGTTTTGAAAGACGTTTCAAGTGGGATAATAGTGTCTAGAACAGATCTAATGGTGACATTTTATTTGCGTCTTGCATCAGGGAGTTCAAGACCAGAGGAAAATGCAGTCCATTCAGAGTGCTGATTTAGAAACCGGAAGCTGTCTCAGTCAGCATGTTCATAGTCTCTGTAATGAAAACAGTTTACTGTTTCAGATTTGTCACATTCAGCAAAAAACGGAAGGGTATAGAGGACAATTTCATGGTCACTATTGTGAGACTTTAAGCAGACAGCCACAGATATTGCTGTGACATCGTGACAAAATACCAAATCGAGAATGTTGTGGTCTATATTTGGCAGGTGCACATGTTGTTGCCAACCATGTGTGTCTGGGGGACTAAGAAACCTATCAAAGCGTGGTGGACCGTAATGTGTCTGCCGGTTGATTCAGGTAGGTCGAAGTTATAGAAATGCGAACGATATACTTCTCTAGGGAGAACAAATGTTACTCACCTGTCTTTCAACAGCACAAATCATCCGCAATTACTTCTGATGAGACTGCAGTATCACGTTCAAAGTCGCTGACCACGTCGCCCTCACTTCGGATTAGTTTGCACTCTTAAGCTCCTAACCACGAGGTACGGATTTTATCAATGTCTCACTTTCCAGTCGCTAGGTACATCTACCTGCATGATTTCACGACCAAAATCTCAGTAGGCGAAGCAAAGTGAATCGGATTCTAGCCCACACTACATTGTCGCTACACCTCTGACATCTTCTTTGATATTTTTCGTTAATATACTGGCAGCCTGTTTGCCACAAGATGAATAAGACGGTTAGAGACAGTTGATATGAGGAGAGCGGTTGATTCGAATTCCAATCATAGTTTGATTTCACTGAGCAGTAGCATATCGACACCATATTTCCAATAATCTGTTCGCTACCGAGGAAACGATAAATTTAGCATCATGAAAGTTTCATACTACCGCTCTATCTGGTTACATTATATCAGTTCGTAAAGATGATTAATTAAGTATTTCTCAAGACGTCTTATCATTTGAATTTTGAATGATGTGCGTCGTCAATGAAAGCGATTCAAGTGGAAGTTCAATGTCCAGTGGAATTGAACGACAAAGTATTTTATTTTCTTGTTTTTGTTCGTCGGAAATAAAAAAACATATCATCTGCAATACACGAATCGTTCAGCTGTACTTTAAGAGAGCTGTAACAGCTTACTTCTCTGATCTTCATTGAGGGTGATCACTTTACCTTCCTTGCTTTTCGTTGTTCGTTGTATTTCAATATTTATTTTAGCAAGTTCTTTGACGTATCGCACAACTGATTCAAGTTTTTTCACCCTTTTCCGACATCAATATTAGATCTTTAATATGTATATGCTTTTCCCAGCTCAGATGCTCCTGTTCAAATTTAGTTTGCATTTAAGTATTCTGGTTATGCTTTGACTTTCTTCGCCATTGTTCCGAAGTTTGTATATCGCTGAATTCTCGTTCTTCTTTCCTCAGTTACCTTCATGAGTGCCAACAAAGATGCACTGCGTCTTATGTAACTACTTGTGGACTAGGATTCTACAGACATGTTGAAATGATTGACACCTTGATTCCTGCCTAATTGTTTTTCATGGTTTCTTGCTTCTATTGTGTAGATCGTGAATAGGTTTATATTTACTGCTGGTGGGTATCTTTTATTCGTTGGGTTTGTTCAGTATCTTAAAGGGAAGCTCTATTAAACCTTCATCACCTTATCCACTGCTTTCTGTGTAGCAGTTTCAATTCGGCTACCAGGAGATGGTGATCCAAGGCTTTATCAGCATTTTTTTTACTTTGTTCAGTGCTTTGTGAGTTACAGCTTTAAGTTGGCTACCAGAAGATGTCTCTCTCAGACATTTGCAGCTATTTTTAATCTTTCTCCATAGGCTTTCTCATATTTAAATTGACATAGGTCTGGTTTATTTGACACTAAGTAGTTTGTACTGGGTTGAATCTATGCTGCTTTGTTTAGGCAATCATTTCGGATGATTGTGTGCTTATGACGAGTCAGTTGAATGTTCAGAGGTTCAGAAGTCTCTTAACATTTTCGTGCCTTTCTCACAGTGTATGTCGTCAAGATGTCCCCATAATCAGTGTAATTCATGCCCCCTATATATTTGTGACTCTCATCGGGATAGTGAAATTTAAAATAGCAACTATTCATAGTTTCAATGAGGACATTGCTCGCCAAAGCTCTCACTCAAAAGTCAAACATGTTTGCTTCTATTCACTGATAAATATTAAACCATTGGTCGATCGATCTGATAGCCCGGGCATAAACCAGGTTTTGATATCTCGCGTTAATTTTTCAATGATCTGAGGATATCTGAGCATTGCATTGAAGACACGTTTTCTTAGAAAACAAACTACTGCTCAGGAGACTCTGCAACTGAATTGCGAACAGATATCTTGCCTACGCCATGCTAACACAAAACACAGTTAGGCCTCTTTTTATCTTTGTTCTGATTTCGTAAGGCTTAAAGAAGTCAGCTCTGATAACACTCACAATATATGTGAAGTAATAGCTATGCTGAACCTGTTCATTTCCTATTAGTTAGTCACTTACAGAAACAAGCTCATTTCGAATGAACATTTTGCATTTCGAGGGGAACGATCGTAACATGAACAAGCTTTTATGTGGCGAAAGTTGATTAGAAGACTCTGTCATATATATTCAGCATCCTCACCGTGTACAATAATGTTATCGGCATATTCTAAGTCAACAAACAAATATCATGGTAATACTTGAAAATTCAGGCGAAGAATTTATACTATCTGAATTCACACCAATGTAAAGGTTAACAAGAGTGAAGAGAGAGGGCAACCTTGAGAAACAGAACAAGAGGTAATCGGTTCTGGTGATAGTCCACTATAATCTATCACTGGAACAGTGGTTTAGGAAAAGTAAGCTTAGACATGGTAATGTAGCTTTTTGATAATCATTTCAACGACCCACTTTCGTAGAACCTCACTACTTGATGGTGCATGAAAATCTTGTTTTTACAACCACGTTCAGTTCTGAAACCGACCTGATATTTTTCGAGTCTGCTGATCACGAACACTAGTTAGTCGTCCGAAAAGCTTTGTTGCCAATACACCAGACACTAAAATAATCAAATAGATCTTTCTGTGATTGCCACAAGTGGTCATTATTCTTTGAATAATTTCTGACGTTTACCAGAAGAAATAATTCAAACCAGTTTCACCCTGCCTTGAGAGTTGAAAGAAGATTTAAGAAGTCACGTGATGACAGCCGAGTTTCCTCGCAAGTCACCAGGACGATGCCACAGCAACCAATCTTTCAGGCACATAGAAAGCTCGTAAATTGTGAAAGAATGGAAGAAGGTTTCAAGTTGCGGCAGAAATCAGGAGCTGCAACCAGAAGATGCTTGGAATCATCGAAATGCATTGGACACAGTTAGGTCAACTGAGACTAGCTTTAGGAGAACTGCTGTTCAACCATGGTCATGAAGAGGAAAATGCTACACATACACAAGGAGTTGCACTGACGCTGTCCAAATATGCACAAAATGCACTGATAGGATGTGAATTTCATGGACCCAGGATCATCAAAGCATCCTTCAAAACGAAGAAACAGGAAACTACGATCAACGTCATCCAATGTTATGCACCTACCAATGACTACAACGACGGTGATAAAGATCAATTCCATGAAAGTCTGCAGTCAGTCGTCCACAGATACTCTTCAAATGATTTGAACATACTCGTAAGAGACGTAAATGCAAAAGTTGTCATGGACAACACTGGATATGAGGATATCATGAGACGACAAAGACCAGGAGAAAAGGACGAAAAGGGTGAGAAAATCGCAAACCTTTGTGCCTTCGGTGGCACATTATTCCCACAGAAGCGCATGCACAAATATACACGGATTTCAACCGGTTACACTATTCAGAACCACATCCGTTCAACGGAAGTTAACAAGGACCATGAAGGATTTTGTAACAAACAGAGGAGCTGACAGAGCCTTAGATCATCACTGGCTGTTCGGTGAAATAAATCTGAAACTCAAAAAACACTAGATGACAAGGCAGGCAACAGCACACAATTTCAATACGTCCTTTCTTCGGGATACCGAAAAAAATTAAGCGAATTTAAGATTGACCTCATACAAATGTTCCAGTCCTTGCACGACATACTCAATGCAGAGGAAGCAACATTGGAAAACGATTCGATAGGGA
>CALYCR020000166.1:0-15906 GCA_944470395.2 Schistosoma turkestanicum | reverse complement strand
ATAAACATCGTAAGCCTCTGTATTTCCATTTTTATAACAATAGAGACGGTTTTCTCCTAGAATTTTCGGCTTTCTGATTTGGCTGGGACGTGGATCTAGGAGAATCGTACCGGTGTGTTTCTATTGGACGCGATTAGGACAGCCGCCGGCGAAATAAATTCTACAGTTATTACTCCCGTTTCTTGCTCTGTTTAGGCAGCACCTATAGCTGTTATCAAGAAGGTCAACAGCACGATTCGTATATGTGCCGACTTCTCTACAGGTCACAATGCAGCTCTGGAACAGAATCATTATCCTTTGCTAGTTCCCGCAAATCTGTTTACTTTGCTGAATGGGGTTATGTTTTCCGAAAAGCTGGATCTAGCTGGTGCTTATTTGCAAGTGGAAGTAGATGAAGCATCCAGAGAGCCGCCTACTGTTGATACTCATCGTGGTTTTTTCCAGTATAACTGTCTGTGTTTTGGAGTTAAGACTGCCCCATCTATATTCCAGCAACCAATGGATACTATCCTATCAGGTAACTGGCGGGTCGCGGCTTATCTCGATGATATCTTGATTGTTGTGAAGACTTTAGAACAGCTACGGGAACGCACGACATTAGTACTATAACGCATCAGTGACAACGGTTTCCGGTTACGCCCAGAAAAATACCAGTTTTTATTGCAGTCGGTAAAGCACTTGAGATTCATCCTTGATGCCAACGGTCGCAGACCGGATCCTTAGAACATCCGAACTATCAAACGTATGTCAACTCCCACTAATATCTCAGAATTACGATCTTTTCTCGAATTAATCAGTTATTATTCAGCATTTGTTCCCTCGATGCACGATATTCGCGTTCCACTGAATTGTCTACTTCAGAAGCATAGCATTTGGAACTGGACTAGAGAGTGTGATGGGGCTTTTTGTTAAACTGCATAATCAGCTCCGAATTGTTATTACCACACTACAATCTATCCATGCCAATCACCGTAGCAGCAGACGATTCAGCATATGGCCTAGGTGCTGTCATTACACAGCAGTTACCGGAAAAAAGGCCGTTATGCATGCATCCCGTACACTAACCCTAGCAGAAAAGAAGTACAGCCAACGATAACTCAAGTGATACAGCTACTCAGAGAAATTTTATCTCGAAACGGGTTACCAGATGTGATCGTAGCCGACAACGGGTCGCAGTTTACTTCTACTCAATTTCAAGCTTTCTGTCAACAGCTAGCCATCAAGCACTTATGGTCCCCAACATACCACCCGCAGTCGATTGGGCAAGCGGAAAGATTTGAGGATACGTTTAAAAGAGCATTGATTTGGTCAAATGGGAGGGGACTTCGGCTGACGCGTTACAAAATTTCTTGTACGTTTATCGAAAAACACCAAATGAGTTGTTACCGGAGCAAAGGTCCCTAGCAGAAATTCTGTGTTTGCCCGGGGATAACAGGACAAATCATGGTCCTTGGACGGGTGCGCGAGTGGTCAGAAGAGTTAGAAGTGTCATATACGAAGTAGAGCTAGGAGCCAATAGATGGTCACGCTGTCATACTTAGACACGAAAACGGCTAACTCCAGATCACCCATCAGTAGGAGTAAATCTTCCACTTGACATCCTAATAGATACCTTTAACTAACCGGGAGCGCCACCACGAGAAAAAGCCTAGCAACAAGCTGATCTTCGTCCCAGAGGTTGTCTTCTCCGACTGCGGCAAACAATAGTTAAAGGTGAAAGTCGACCCAAGGAACGTACGCTATTGAAAAGAGAGGAGTGTTGGAGACGTTAGATCCCCAAAACGCATTCGAGAAAGGTCCCAACTTCGGATATTGTGTTTTCGCGCATGAGCTGATCAGTCGACTTTGAGATTACATTCCACATCCGGAAAATCCTTGACTGTCATTGGTTGATGTATTATGTATAAATAAACTCGATTTGTGTGTTTGAAAGCCTCATATTTCTGGGTGATCGTAGAACACACTTTCTACGCTTTGTCAAGACCTTTGATATAGTTAGCAGGGGCGGGTACAATCGAATCAGAATAGCTAATCATGTCACTAGATCATTTGTCTTCGCTCTCGTTTGCCGAGCAAGGTTAACTCGCAATAGTTCCAAGCATATGTGTTAGCTCTGCTGGAAATCTGTTCGTTGCAACATATTTAATATGGAAACGAAGTGATTACATAAAGCGACCACCCCTGTGAGCCCAAGTCATACCATCTTGTTAAAGTGTTTTCACGTTGATCCTTGTTTGTCTTCTTCAGGCGTTCAACGACCCACATGAATCTTTTTGGCTTGAGTGACCGTCTGATTAGGAATAAATACTACAACAAACACTCTGTTATATAACTTCACTGATTCGAAATTCGCACTAGGCTTACTTCGGTAGTATCTAATTTATATACCAGTGTTGCAAATTATTGTCCATGTCGATGAAAACTGCAGAAGCTACCTTCATAAAAACAAAATGATTGTTTTTATTGCTATCTGTTGAGAGTCTTATGATCGAGAGGCCTTATTTACCCACCAACCTTACTGCTTGCTCCCCTGATTTGTCCATACAAAAAATACAAGGTTGGGTATCTTTCAGTATTCAAATACAATTTCCAACATGGCAAACTAACGTTTAAACTGGAAAATTTCACTTATAACTGGAGATTAGAACGGAAATAAGATTGAACATTCTGAACATTGTATTTGATAGGGTCTTCCATAGAACATTTTATTCAACACCGGAAGCAAAAAGGTAGATGTGAAATACAATAAGGTGTTTTTCAACGATCAATTGCCCCCTCATTGTTAAGTAATGATGTTTTAGACTAAGATCTAACTCCGCATGGATCCCAGTGGGATTACTGCCAGTTTCAGGCCAAGATAAATGAGTAGGGCTGGGCATGGGGTTAGCCTTACCATCTCGTGGAAAAATAACCCACTGAAACACTCTTAACGGAACAAATACTTTGATCAATTTAATATCTGCCCTGGGAGCTAGAAGGTCGTCATTTATTACAGTTATGATGCCTCATGGTGAAAGCCAAGTTTCTTCAGTAGTCGCGAGACTGGTGCTCCTTCTCACAACCAGATCAACAATTAATGTAGGTAGATGAAGTGTTCGAATAATGTGGGAGATCAGAAAAAACCATTGAGGTTGCTGCGGAAATGAAACGACAGTACTTGGCGGGGCTTGAAATCAGTAGAACACATTGGGCACAGGTTGGAAAAAAGATTAGATTCAGAAGGAGTGCTCTAATACTCCCGCTGTGAACAAGAAAACGCCTCACATACACAAGGAGTTGCACTGATGTTATCCAAACAAGAACAAACGGCGCTTAAAGGGTGGGAAACTCGTGGACTGGTGATCATCAAAGCATCCTTCATAACAAAGAAAGAGGGCATAAATATGAACGTCATCTAGTTCTATGCTCCCACCAGTGATTACAATGAAGACGTTAAGGATTAACTCTGCAAAAGGCTACAGTCAATCATAGAGAGACGCCCATCAAAGTATTCGACCGTCCTAATGGGAGACCTAATGCCAAGGCTGGAATGGCCAACACTGAATATGAAGACATAATGGAAAAAGGAAAGAAAAAGATAAGAGATTCGTAACTTCAACAACCTGATCATAGGCGGCGCCAGATTCACACACAAACACATATAGAAAGCTACTTTGGTTTCACCAGGTCATATTACTCAGAACCAAACTGGACATATTTGCACCAGTAGAAAGTTCAGAAGGACCATGTAGGGCGTGAGGACCAACAGGGCGGAAAACTTCACAAAAGTTTAATATGGCGTTTCTTCAGGATACTGGCGAACTCAACGAATTCAAGATAGTCCTCAGTAACAGGTCTCAGGCCTTTCATGATCCACTCAACGGAGAGGAAACAACCATGGCGAGCAACTGGAAGGGGATCAAGGATGCATTCACCTAAACATACGATGAGGTTCTGGCTACAAGAAGTACCATCACAAGGAACCGACCACGGTTGGTACTCCGGATAAGATTCATGAAAGGAGGAACAAGAGGATAGCAATCAATACCAACCGAACAAGAGCAAAGAAAGCAAAGGAACATATGTTTCAGCCTATATAGCCCGGTTATGTCATCAATATAAGCCAGTCTGACGACCACACGAAGGTTGCGGCTAATGTTTAGCTGGCTGACTATAGCGGCCTTTATGGACTTCCCAAGCAAAACATTGAAGAGATCAGTATGACCTTCAGGCAAATCAAGAGTGGCAGAGCAGATAGACCAGACAACAGTTCAACCGTGGCATTGGAAGCAGACATAGAAGTAACTGCGAAAATGTTCTACGTTTTGTTCAACAATATTTGGGATGAAGAAAAAGTACCAACATACCGGGTAAAAGGACATTTCCACACGATACTAAAGATCTCAGTAAGTGTGAGAACTACAGATGCATCACTCTTCTCTCACTACTAGCAAAATTCTCCAAATGTTTTTAAACCGATTGGGAGATCCAGAAGACGCCGGAATTCGAAATCAGCAGGCTGGGTTCTGCAAGTATCGATCAAGTACTAATCAAATCATGACACTATGGATAATTTTCGGACAGTCAATTGAGTGGAATTCATCACTTTACATCAACTTCAATGACTACCAGAAGGTAGTTTATAGCATGGACTGTCAAAAAACTCCAGAGTCAGGATTTTCAATACAAATGTGCAGACAGTTTTACTATTTTGGGGCGGAGACTTGGAAAACAAAGAAAGCTATTATCCACAACATGAAACTGTTTACTGACAGTTCTCTACGCCAGAACCCTTGATTTTGAGATCTCAAAATCATATGAGCGTGATACGCTTCCCGTTGTTCGAAAATGAGAGAATTTCGCCAGAACCCTTGGTCAGAAACCATCAGCCATAACCTTTTAGTTGTGAGAGATACCAGATTGTCTAAGATCACCACTAAATGTTCCATAATATCCCGTCACGTATATCAAAACAAATCCATGGCTTAGTATTTTATTGAAGGAGAAGGTAGGCATTACATGGGGAGCAGCGCGTTTAGAAATATGGCAGCAACGCGAAGAGAACGTTCCGCGCAAGAAGTGTTTTTGGTACAGTTAAACAAAACGAGTGCAATAACGTTTATTTTCCACAAATCGTATTTTCTTCGTAGAGGCGTTACACTACAACAGCCCCCCCCCCTTAGACATGGTTTACACTTTCGATACATAGCGGCTGCGTTCGGGGGAGGGTGCTGGTTGGCCAACATTTGATTGTAGTGCGGAAGGGTTGACGAGCAGGAAAAAAACCAATGAAGGCCATGTTGTCACCGATAGTCTTCTACGTTTAACTGTACCTGTAGAAACGTTCCAGGTTTGCTGCTCGAGTTGATGTGCCAAGTTTGTCTATCGGATTGGCATGCCACACCAGAGTAGCTCGTATTCAGATTCTGAAGATTGCGTTCGTAGGGGTCCGGACCAGATAAAGCTGGAGACGTAGGACGGAACCAGATCGAGAGAAGGAGCCACAAACGATGACAACGACCAGTGTGAAACCATTCTTATGCCAGAACATCGACTGAGAGCACTGACAAGAGCGTGGGTGATCAGGCCAACATTCGCCAAGGTTGACTGACTGACTGACGGTACCACCAGAGCAATGGTCGGAGGTATGGGCTCAGGATAAAAAAACTACGACCTTCTATGGGTAAGAACGAACCAGATCCCAGCAGTGGGTAAAATCACGAAGCACCTAACGTGGGTAGGACACAATGCTGCAAGCACAAGCAAGCGCCACTACAACCTTCGTATTTACCTTGTGTTTTCTTTTTCAGTGTTGAAGAACCAAATCAAGAACTGTACATTAGCGTGCATAGGAACCACCTCCTTACAATTCAGTAACGAGATGAAAGGAATTATTTGTTCGTGGTTTTTCACCAGCAAAGTTTGAAAAGTGGACAGCTAAGACTCAAAGTGCCAAACAAATGATAATTCTGGTAAGGTGGATTTATATGCCTGTCTGTTTTTCTGATAACATTCCAAGGAAGTGAGCTGTACTTAACGTGTTTGTGTTAGTTACATTGCCAAACGAGTAACCTTTATGATTTGTGGCGCATTAACTCTTCTTTTTAAACATAGGCATTCCGTAGATGGCGCATTTTTACCACGTGACTACTCAGCGTCCTACTTCTGTAGTAAAAACATGTACAGGTAATGTAGAATGATTGTGTTTAAATCTTTCCTCAGGCCATTTTACCAGTCCAAATGATCTCAACTTACTGATATGCAAAAACACCTACGTCGAGGTTTTTGAAGTTACATGTGAGGGCCTGAAATTGATTCGAGATGTGCCCATCAATGCTAAAATCGTTGCTGCTAGTCTATTTAGACGAAAAGTTAGTGTTTGAAAAAATTTTTGTAAATTGCAGGATCGTGAAACAGACTCCTTATTTTTACTCACTCACAAGGCTGGTGTTGCTATCATTGAGTGTGTACGAAATAATGATTCAGTTGAATTTGTCACTGTTGCCTCTGGAAGTGTAGAAGTACTGCGATATTTCAAGTATACTAAAGATTTTAGGATAGAAGTGCACGAATAATCGATCAGGGTTTTGACGTTCTGATCGATCCTGGTGCCAACTATATTGTCGTGCGATTGTATCATGGTCTTCTAAAAATCATATTACTTCAGTGTATTGGGGAAAAAATTGGCACCGATTTTTTAGATACAAACCAATGGACTGTAAATACGTACAGTGTGAGGTTAGTGCATTTTCTCCATAGAATTTTATCTTAAGAATCGAAGAGGGTAACATTGTTGATATGGCCTTCATATATGGCTATAGTTTGCCAACATTTGCTATGATTTATGAGGATGAACTTGTTTTACATATGAAAACATATGAAATATATGGACGGGAGCCTGTACTTCGCAATGTTCAACTGACCTTAGATTCCATAGAACCTGATTCTAAACTTCTTATTCCAGTTCCCAAACCTTATGGAGGTGTTATTCTAGTCGGTGACAATATTATATGCTATCACACTAAAGATGGACCCCATATATCTCAGTACATTCCACAAGCAAAAGTGAGTTCTATTATACTTTGTTTCTAACATGGAACTAGGTTCTGTCTTAGGTGTTCTATTTTAAATGTTAGGTGATACATCTTGTTAACTTGCTTCTTTAATTTATCCAGTTATATCAAGTGTAATACAATTTAAATGATTTGATTCCTCATCACTTGAAATCTCTCTTCAAATGTCAAAATTTTTTTTGTGGTAACTTGAAAGCTTATTTAAGTTATTGTTCGGGCATTATTATGTTGACCGTTAGGTTTGAATACATCTTATTAGAATATCCTTCCACCGATGAGTTAGCATACATAAAAGTGCAGCCAGCCTATTTGCTGACTTCGTAACTAGTAATTGTTTAGTATCTAGAAATGTGGGTTAAAAAAATGTAACCAAAGTAGTATGATTGAAATTTATTGGATCTTTAAAGTCATATGCTGACATAGCTTTTGTCCTCTTGGAGCTGTTTGGATCAAGCCAAGGGAGTTATATGTGTAAATATAGTCAAGATACTTTGCTATTAAACTATACTAAAGTGTTCATTTCATGTCATTACATTCATTAACCTTATACAAGCACTCTACTCAAACACTACTGGTCGAGTGAGAGCTTATGGCAAACTGTCAACGGAATTCGTTACTTCAAGTGGTGTCCATCAGGGATGTCCACTTTCTCCATTCTTGTTTGATTTTATCATAGACATGCTCCTAGAAATAACCGTATCCTTGTCTGAATTTTCAGGAGTAGACCTACCAGGTGGCTCGCTAATTGACATAGTCCTACTTGGTAAAGACGCTGACAAAATGCAGAGTCTTCTGACCACCCTAAGCAACAATGCAAGCATGTTCGGGATGCGGTTTTCCCCGTCGAAATGTAAAATGTTGCTTCAAGATTGGGTTGCATCGGCACCTGAACTAGTGATAAGGAGTGAAGTAGTCGAACGTGTAGACTGCTTCACTTATCTCGGTGCGGATTGCCTGGTGACTGACGAAATCTCAGCTCGGATACAGAAGGCTCGATTGGCTTTTGCCAACATGTGTCACTTATGGCGTAGGCGAGATATCCGTTTGCTGACTAAAGGACAAGTGTACTGTGCAGTAGTTCTCTCCGTCTTACTTTATGGCTGTGAAACATGGCCAGTGAGAGTAGAAGATATTCGTAGGTTATTGGTTTTCGATCATAGGTGTCTTCGAAGCATTACTCGTATATCGTGGGACACCCGAGTGAGCAACGCTGCTATTAGGAATCGGGTGCTAGGTAAGAATGGAAGATCAATAGATGAAGTGCTGAAATTTGATCAGTTGAGGTGGTTGGGACATGTGTTGCGTATGCCTAACCACCGACTGCCTCGTCGAGCTTTGTTTTGTAGTGCGGGAATAGGTTGGAAGAAAGTAAGGGGCGGCCAGACCAAAACATGGCAGAAATCCATGAAGTCATTGACGAGTGCACTTAGCCATGTCGGCAGTTGTCGACTACCTGGTTGGGGTCCGCGAGATGATAATAATCGATGGTTAGAGACCCTGAATGACATGGCTCAAAATCGTTTGCAATGGCGCCGGTGCATTTATTCTTTGTGCTCTCTCAAATCCTAATCTTCTGGATTCTTCAACACCTCTACTTTGGTCTCTCTAAACTTATCTCACTGAATCATACTTCTTGAATAATATCTTCTAATCCTAACCTCTCTGATTACTTCTACTACCACTACTACTATTGGATTTGAATTGACAATTATATCTTTATGCTGATTTGGTATGGCAACATGAACTGATGTACCTACGTACAAAGTTCTACGTTGCATCTGACTGACTGACTGACTAAGTTGACCCATGAGTGGCTACTTCTCTTAGCAGCTACACTTGTAAGCTTTTAGACAAAAAAGATCATTGACGATTGACTCAAGTTGTGTGTGTGAGTCCAAGTTTCCTAGTGTAGTCAGAAAAATAACCAGTTATAAAAGTTAAGATCGATAGCAGTTGGACTGATGTATTGTTTTCGGTTTATGATCTCCCGTTCCTTCGTTTACTCATCCTGGTTGGAAGCTTGGTACACTAGAGCACTAACAATGTGCCATAAAAGTTGACTGAAAGTATTTTTAAGAGTTAACAGCAAAATCATTAATAGTTAAAATGAGTGTCATGATCATCATTCATGTAAGAACACAACTGAAATAAATTCCATGCTTCCTAATTTTACGCTTGTTTATTTAGAGTGGAGATTGAGATTGCATCAGAATTACTACCCGCCTCGCTTCTGATCCATATCATTTATCGATTCTGTACTACCATTGGCATTGTTGAAACTCCCCTATCAGTTACAACGTAGAACTTCGTACGTAACTACAGCAGTTCAAGTTGCCATACCACATTAGCACAGACCGATATAATTGTCAATTCAAATCCTATAGGAGTAGAGGTAGTAGAAATATTAGCCGTAATCGGAGAGATTAGGGTTCGAAGATGCTATTCAAGAAGTATAATTTAGCGAGGTAAATTTAGAAAGAGAAAGAGAGAGGTGATGAGGAATTCAGAAGATTCGAATTCCAGAGAACACAAAGAGTAAATGCACCTGCGCCATTGCAAATGATTCTGAGCCATGTCATTCAGGGTCTCTAACCATCGATTATTATCATCTCGCGGACCCCAACCAGGTAGTCGACAACTGCCGACATGGCTAAGTGCACTCGTCAATGGCTTCATGGATTTGTGCCATGTTTTGGTCTGGCCGCCCCTTACTTTCTTCCAACCTATTCGTATTTCGCAAAACATAGCTCGTCGCGGCAGTCGGTGGTTAGGCGTTCGTAACACATGTCTTACCTACCTCAACTGACGAAGTTTCACCACTTCATCTATTGATCTGCCGTCCCTACCTAATACTCGTTTCCTAACAACAGCATTGCATACTCGGCTATCCCACGATACTCGAGCAATGCTTCGGAGACACCTGTGATTGAAAAAGCAGTAACCAGCGAATATCTTCTACTCTCACTGGCCATGTTTCACAGCTATAAATTAGGACGGAGCGAACTGCTGCACAATACACTCGTCCTTTGGTCAGCAAACGGATATCTCTCCTACTTCCAAAGTGACGCAGGTTGACAAAAGGCAATCGATCCTTCGGTATCCGTGCAGAGATTTCGTCAGTCACCAGGCCATAAGCACTGATAAGACTCCCCAGATAAGTGAAGCGGTCAACACGCTCAACTGCTTCACTCCCTATCACTAGTTCAGGGACCGATGAAAACCAATCTGTATGTAGAATCTGACATATATTTATTTCTGTTCAAGTTGCCGTACCATTCAGTCAATCTGATGCAATGTTTTTGACCTCTTTTATCCTTTTTCCAACCTATTCTTACCTACCTCGGACAATATCACTAGTTGAGGTTATTTGGCATATATAACAAGTATTCATTATAGAGAGGGAGAAAAAATCAACAAGATATGAAGCAAAAGAGATCAATTAATTTAAATTACAAGTGAAATGATGAATCCATCGTTGTTAGACCACCATTAGAAACCTGGAAGCAGCCAAACCAAAACATGGCAGAAATCCATGAAGTCACTGACAAGTGGACTGAGTCATGTTGGTAGATGTAGGCTACCTGGTTGGTGTCCGCGAGACGAAAGTCACCGATGGTTAGAGACCTTGAACGACATGGCTCAAAATCATTTACAATGGCGCAAGGTGCATCCACTCTTTGTGTTCTATGAAATTCTAAGCTTCTGCATTCTTCATAATCTCCTTCCTTCTCCTTCTAAATTTATCTCACTGAATTGTACTTCTCGAATCATATCTTCGCTTCCCTTATCTTCTCCATTACTGCTAATACTTCTACTATCACTATCACTCTGAATTTGAACTGACAGTTGCATCTTTGTGCTGATGGGGCATGGCAAATCTGAACTGATGTACTTACGTACGAAATTCTGCGTTGTATTCTGTCTGTCTGTCTATATCATTTATCATATTTTAGTAATTAACTTAAAGGTTCAATCATCACTTCATTTATTTCTGTATAGCTATCTTAGTTATATTCCCGTCTTTCACGCAAAAGTCTTGGTACACAATTTCCTACGTGGTTACCTATCTATCACTCTCTAATATCATCGCATAAAATAACTGGCTTCCTATTAGTGTTGGCATGATTACATTCAATTTTGTTTTAAAAAAAACTTTCTCTCTGTATCTTAATGTAAAACTAATTTCTCGTGATTCAAAGAGAATATATTCCTCATCTTTTTTTTTTCAGGCCAGTCAAGTACTATGTTACGCTGCAGTTGATGCACAACGTTATTTATTAGGTGATAATGGGCTGGTCGTTTATACATGGTACATTTATTGTCTGAAGATACATCTGCAGCAAATAGTGGTACAAGTAATTCGGATAGTCTTTCAGCAGTTCGTATTGGTTCTATTCGAATTGAACTTCTGGTATGTATGTATGTATGTATGTAGATTAGGATCTCATTACTTCTTTCTTTTTTTTATTTTATTTTACCGAATAGTTTTCAGTTGTATTTTAGTTGCTTCTTCCATTAAGTAATTTCATTTGTTTGATATTGTTATAATGCTGCTACTGTATCGCTATTCAGTCCTAGCAGTCAGTCAGTCAGTTGCAACGTAGAACTTTGCTACGTATGTACTACATAAGTTCTGTTGCCATACCACCACATCGCACACAAGACGCAAGTGTCAAATCAAATCCCATAGTGATAAAGATAGTAGTCAGTCAGTTGCAACGTAGAACTTCGTACGTATGTACATAAGTTCATGTTGCCATACCACATTATTAGCACAGAAACGCAAATGTCAAATCAAATCCCATAGTGATAAAGACAGTGGAGGTATTAATGTTAATAAAGAAGACTAGGGTTTGAAGATATTATTCAAAAAATATAATTCAGTGAGATAAGGTTAGAAAGACAAGGTAGAGGTGCTGCCGAATCCAAAAGATTAGGATTTGAGAGAGCTCAAAGAAGTGGATGCACCTGCGCCATTGCAAACGATTTTTGAGCCATGTCGTTACAAGGTCTCTAAACCATTGATGACTTTCGTCTCGCGGACCCCAACCAGGTAGTCTACATCTACCAACATGACTCAGTCCCACTTGTCAGAGACTTCATGGGATTTGTGCCATGTTTTTGGTCTGGCCGCCCCTAACTTTCTTCCAACCTACTCCTACACCACAAAACATAAGCTCGTCGGGCAGTCGGTGGTTAGGCATACGTAACACATGTCCCAACCACCTCAACTGATGAAGTTTCACCACTTCATCTATTGATCTGCCATCCTCACCTAGTACTCGTTTCCTAATGACAGCATTGCTTACTCGGCTGTCCACGATATACGAGCAATGCTTCTTAAACATCTATGATCGAATACTAGTAACCTACGAACATCTTCTACTCTTAACGGCCATGTTTCACAGCCATATAATAGAAACGGAACGAACTGCTGCGCAGTACACCCGCCCTTTGGTTAGCGAACGGATATCACGCCTACGCCATAAGTGACGCAGGTTGGCAAAAGCCAATCGAGCTTTCTGTATCCGAGCGGAAGATTTCGTCAGTCACCAGACCGTCAGCACTGATGAGACTCCCCAGATAAGTGAAGTGATCTACACGCTCGACTACTTCACTCCCTATCAGTAGTTCAGGTGCCGAAGCAACCCAGTCTTGAAGCAACATTTTGCATTTCGACGGGGAAAACCGCATCCCGAACATGCTTGCATTGTTGCTTATGGTAGTCAGAAGACTCTGCATTTTGTCAGCGTCTTCACCGAATAGCAACTATGTCATCGGCATATTCTAGATCAGTAAGCGACTTTCCTGGTAGAAGGTCAACCCCTGAAAAATCTGACGAGCTTAATGTTAAACTCTAAGAGGATGTCTACGACAAAGTTAACAAGAATGGAGAGAGGGGATAGCCCTGACGGACACCACTTGATGTAGAAATTCAGATGGACAGTTCGCCATATGCTCTCACCCGACCAAGGTGTTCGAAGTAGAGTGCTTGTATAAGGTTAATGTACTTCTTTGGTACACCTTTCAATGACAGACACTGCCACAGAACCTCACGATCCACTGAGTCGAATGCCGCCTTAAGGTCCAGGAACACGACTATTGTCGGACGTCTAATGTGTGTCTGTGTTCCAGGATAGTAAGAGGTATTAATGGTAATGAAGAAGGACTAGGGTTGGAAGATAATATTCCAGAAGTATAATTCAGTGAGATAAGGTTAGTAAGACAAAGGTAGAGGAGGTGTTGACGAATCCAGAAGATTAGGATTTGAGAGAGCTCAAAGAATGGATGCACTTGCCGCGATTGAAAACGATTTTGAGCCATGTCATTCAAGGTTTCTAACCATTGTTGACTTCGTCTCGCGGACCCCAACCAGGTAGTCTACATCTACCAACATAACTCAGTCCACTAGTCAGTTACTTCATGAATTTCTGCCATGTTTTGGTCTGCCGTCTCTAGCTTTCTTCCAACCTATTCCTACATCGCACACATAGCTCGTCGAGTCAGTCGGTGGTTGGGCATACGTAACAATTGTTCCAACCACCTAAACTGATAAAGTTTCAATGCTTCATCTACTGATATGCCGTCCATACCTAGCACCCGTCTCCTAACGATTGCATTGCTTACTCGGCTGTCCTAGCGGCGTCCAAATTCAAATATCCCAATACGACCCAAAATGCTATTTACAAATCTCCCATATATCAGAACGCAACACAGTGGGATGGAGTTGTTTATTGGGTCGAGAACAGAGAAACGGAATTGGAATCGGAATCCTGAAGGCTTACAGATAGTGCGTATTTATGCATTAAGGTCGAATAGGAAAGAGCATCAAAGTCTGTGACATTGACAGTTTATGACGACGACCAATAGGAAAGAACACTTGAAATGACATTGATAGTCCGGATGACCAATAAGAGACAACATTGAAGTATTTTAGACTTTGACAGTTAAAACGACCATAATTTTGACCAATAGAAATTGACCAATGGGATTACACTTCTAAAAATAGTAGTACTCGTAGGATATTTGGTGAATATTTTAACAGATATAGATAGACACAATATGAAAATATTTCATAAATTTATTCTTTATAATATTATATTAATTTACCCGATAATTTAAATCACATTTGTTCACCTTTTTTTTGTTGTTCTAAAAGGTGAAACTGCTACACCTGAATCTATAGCTTATTTAGATAATGGCGTTGTATTTATTGGTTCAACGCTGGGTGATTCACAATTGATACGGTTAAATCCTGATCCAGATCCTGAACGTAATAGTTATATTACTATTTTAGAAACATATACAAATATTGGACCAATAGTTGATATGGTTTTATTAGAGACAAAAGGTCAAAATCAATTGATCACTTGTTCTGGAGCTTATAAAGAAGGAAGTTTACGTGTTATACGCAATGGAATCGGGATTCATGAACATGCTACAATTGATCAAGATTTAATTAAAGGTGAGCGAGTTGTTGTTGTTGTTGCTTTTTTTATTTTGTTGAAATTTAATTTTGTGAAATGTGAAAAAGTCAGTCAGTCAGTCAGTTGCAACGTAGAACTTCGTACGTATCTACTACATAAGTTCATGTTGCCATACCACCACATTAGCACACAGAGACGCAAATGTCAAATCAAATCCCATAGTGATAAAGATAGAAGAGGTATTAATCGTAATGAAGAAGACCAGGGTTCGAAGATATTCTTCAAGAAGTATAATTCAGTGAGATCATAGGTGTCTTCGAAGCATTGCTCGTATATCGTGGGACAACCGAGTGAGCAACGCTGTTATTAGGAATCGGGTGCTAGGTAAGAATGGCAGATCAATCGATGAAGTATTGAAACTTCATCAGTTGAGGTGTTTGGGACATGTGTTGTGTATGCCCAACCAACGACTGCCTCGTCGAGCCTTGTTTTGTAGTGTAGGAGTAGGTTGGAAGAAAGTTAGGGGCGGCCAAACCAAAACATGGCAGAAATCCATGAAGTCATTGACTAGTGGACTGAGCCATGTCGGTAATTGTCGACTACGTGGTTGGGGTCCGCGAGATGATAATAATCGATGGTTAGAGACCTTGAATGACATGGCTCAAAATCGTTCGCAATGGCGCCGGTGCATTTATTCTCTGTGTTCTCTCAAATTCTAATCTTCTGGATTCTTCAACACATCTAGTTTCGACTCTCTAAACTTTTCTCACTGAATCATACTTGTTGAATAATATCTTCTAATCCTAACCTCTCCGATTACTTCTAATTCCCTTACTACCTCTACTTCTATTGGATTTGAATTGACGATTACTTCTCTGTGCTGATGTGGTATGGCAACATGAACTGATGTACTTATATACAAAGTTCTACGTTGCATCTGACTGACTGACTGAATTCAGTGAGATAAGGTTAGAAAGACAAAGGTAGAGGAGGTGATGACGAATCCAGAACATTAGGATTTGAGAGAGCACAACGAATGGATGCACCGGCGCCATTGCAAACGATTTTGAGCCATGTCGTTCAAGGTCTCTAACCATTGGTGACTTTCGTCTCACAGATCCCAACCAGGTATTCTACATCTACCAACATGACTCAGTCCACTTGTCACTGACTTCATGGATTTCTGCCATGTTTTGGTTTGACCGCCCCTAACTTTCTTCCAACCTACTCCTACACTACAAAACATAGCTCATCGAGGCAGTCGGTGGTTAGGCATACGTAACGTATGTCCCAACCACCTCAAATGATGAAGTTTCACTATTTCATCTATTGATTTGCTATCCTTACCTAGCACCCGTTTCCTAACGACAGCATTGCTTACTCGGTTGTCCCACGGTATACGAGCAATGCTTCTTAAACATCTATAA
>CALYCR020000165.1:0-15903 GCA_944470395.2 Schistosoma turkestanicum | reverse complement strand
CATTGTATTTGATGTAAATAAATCACATTCCATATGCTACTACTACTACTACTACTACTACTACTGTGGTGCTGTGGTGCGAACTACTTATAAGTAGTATATAGCGTGAGTGTCAACGTAAAGTCTGGTAGCATAATATGGGGGGAAGATCAAGAAAGGAAGAGTCAGAAAACAATGGAATTTGTATGAAACGCATGAAGAGTGACAATGGATTGATGTTTGGCAACAGGAACAGTCCAGTTCCATAGGATGAACTGATCTTTTGCAAATGAACGATTTACGATATGGTTTTCCGATTTTACTGACTAACTCTGTAATTTTCGTTAAATACAATTCGGTTGCCTCCACCTGTGTTCTCATTCACTACATTTGGTGTCGCTGCCTACGCAAAGGATGAATATTCCATGGCCGAAGGAGTTTGAAGACGGGGATGTGCGGGGCTTCCTGAAGGAGTTTGAGGCCGTGGCGGAGCTGGTGGGGGTGAAGGAACCGAAGGCGAAGCTGGTGGTGCTGGGGACGCTGCTGAGAGGAAGGGCGAAGGCCGTATATGACGGCTTGGACGGTGCTGGCGGGAAGACGCCATGGGAGGCGGTCGTTGAGCGGCTGATGACCGAGTTCGACAGCCCGGTGGACAGGGAGGAGGCGTTGCGGAAGTTCCGGTTGGCGAGGCTGTCGGCTGATGGTGACCCGCTGGTGCTCGCTGTGGAACTCAAAAGGTTGCTGCGCCGTGCGTTGCCGAATATCGATGAGGAGTCGGAGGCACAATTGTTGGCGTCGCAATTTATTGAGAGTGTGCCTGCTGCTGTGTCCCAGCAGCTGAGATTAGTAAATGCAGCACAACCTATGGACATCGGTGAACTGGCGAAGGTGACTCGTCAGCTGATGACACGAACAGTAGCTCCGGTCGGGTGCGAAAAGCAGGAGATAAATACTTTCGAAAAGGAAGTTGAGACAGTTCCTGGGAAGAGCGGCGTTCTATAGTCGGTTTGTCAAGAATTTCAACGAAATAGCAGCGCCCTTATATAAGTTGCTGAGCAACACCAAGTTTACATGGACTGAGGCTGCCGAACAATCGTTCAACCGAATCAAAAACATGCTAGACGATCGTCAGATGACGCTGCGACTGCCTGAACCCGGTAAACTGTTTACAGTGGCCACAGATGCAAGTGATCATGGTATAGGTGCGGTATTGAGTCAGGCTGATAGAGTGGTGGAATACGCAAGTCGCGTTCTCACACCCGCCGAACAGAAGTATTCAACGATCGAGAAGGAATGCCTAGCAATCGTGTGGGCAGTAGAGAAATGGAGACCGTACCTTTTAGGTAGACGATTTCACATCGAGACGGATCATAAGCCCCTACAATGGTTGAAAACAGCAAAAGACCCTCGGGGGAAGTTGGCTCGATGGATGCTACGTCTGCAGGAGTATGATTTCAGCATCGGGCATGTGCCAGGGGAGGAAAATGTAATGGCAGATTATTTGTCAAGACCGGACACCGAAGCCGAACTTCCAGAGATAGCGTGTGCAGTTAACGGCCTAGAGGGAGACCCCCTAGAACTCGTCCGACATCAGAAAGCCGACCCTAACCTTCGGGAGGTAATCAGAGTGATAAAAGAGGGAGAAGATGTTGACAAGAGTAGAACAGATAAAGAATTAACAGTGTTGCTGAGGCAGAAGGAGAGACTGAGAGTGAACGGATACGGAGCCTTGACCTGGCGGGATGATGACGAGAATTGGGTAGCAATAATCCCAAAAGATCTGCGCCAGGAGATGATTCGTGAATGTCACCAGGTAGCGCATACAGGTATTGCACGGACAACTGATTTGCTGCGACAAAGTGCGTACTGGCCAGGTATGAGAGACGATGTTGCACGATATGTATTAGCGTGCCAGCGATGTCAACTAATGAAAGGAGATCGATGCATACGACCGCCATTGCAGTCAATTCCAGTAACAGCAGTTGGTGATTTGTGGTCAGTAGATGTTATGGGACCGTTCCCGCAGACGACAAGTGGTAACCAGTACCTGCTGGTGATGACTGAGCATGCCACACGATGGGTAAATGCCGTGCCGATGGCGGACCAACGTGCAAGGACGGTGACGGAAGCGGTAATGCGGCACATTGTGGCGGACCATGGGATACCAAAGATAATATTAACCGATCAAGGTCCCTGTTTCGAGAGTGATGAGTTCAAGTCCCGTCTAAAGCAGTTAGGTATCAAGAGAGTACGAACAACGCCGTATCAT
This sequence comes from Schistosoma turkestanicum, assembly GCA_944470395.2. Lineage (NCBI taxonomy): Eukaryota > Metazoa > Platyhelminthes > Trematoda > Strigeidida > Schistosomatidae > Schistosoma > Schistosoma turkestanicum. The sequence continues at coordinate 13,655 of CALYCR020000165.1, read as the reverse complement.
CCACAGACGAATGGGTTAACGGAAAGGAATAACCGAACGCTAAAGGAATGGCTAGCATCTAAAGGGGGTGACTGGGAGAAAGAATTACCATTAATCTTGCTGGCACATCGTGCCTCGGCACAGGGAACAACCAGGAAGTCACCGTTCCAGCTGATGTACGGCAGACGGCCGAGACTACCAACGCATGATAAAACCTGGCCGCAACAACAGAGATGGAATACAACAAGATTGAGAACAGAGCGGAGACAAGCAATCAGGAATGTGAGAGAGAAACAAACATCAGACATGGAAAAGTCAGAACAGGAGAGAAAGAACTGGAGATTGTTTGAAGTAGGAGATCAGGTGAAGTGTAGAGAACGGAAATATACCACAGGAAGAGGGCCAGGGTCAGGTAAGCTGATCCCGAAGTGGGAGGGACCGTACGTCGTCACCGAGAGGCGCGGCGCAGTGTATACGATCCAGAAAGGAAACAAACAGAAACGCGTGAATGCCAGTGAACTCCAAAGGTGGTTCCAAGTGCGCCAAGAGGGCGAGCCACAAACACTGATGAAGAAGACGGCTGTACGGAGATCAGAAAGACTGCGACGACAGCTTATTAAAAGGGGGGACGAGTGTGGTGCTGTGGTGCGAACTACTTATAAGTAGTATATAGCGTGAGTGTCAACGTAAAGTCTAGTAGCATAATATGGGGGGAAGATCAAGAAAGGAAGAGTCAGAAAACAATGGAATTTGTATGAAACGCATGAAGAGTGACAATGGATTGATGTTTGGCAACAGGAACAGTCCAGTTCCATAGGATGAACTGATATTTTGCAAATGAACGATTTACGATATGGTTTTCCAATTTTACTGAGTAACTCTGTAATTTTCGTTAAATACAATTCGGTTGCCTCCACCTGTGTTCTCATTCACTACACTACTACCTCTAGTACTACTGCTACTAATAATAATAATAATAATAATAATAATAACACTGATAATAATATACCATCATCAGAATATGATTTAGCTGAGAAACTAAACAAAAATCAAATTGATTTTGTTCAAAAAAATTTGTTTTGATATATTCAATTTAATAAATAACAACAACATCAACAACAACAACGAAAAAGTTTAAAATAGTTTATTTTTGTGTTATGCTCGTCCATTAGCATGCTTGAAACTATTACGAGTTCACCTTAGTCAGTAAACGCGAGTGAAAACAAATGATACAGTGACACGATAGGCTACTTTAATCCGAGCGTCCCAAGACCCCACTAAGTAGAGGACGAAGTCTTGACAAGACGTAGAAAGTATATTCTACAAGCACCCAGTGTTAGGATATTCATCCAATATCTTAAGAGAATTATTGGTCAATGCCTATTGGTTAGCTCTTACCAGTCAATATTATGGTAGTCTTAGATATCAATGTCACGTACTTCAATGTTGTTTCCCATCGGTCGTCCTGACTACCAATGTCACGTACTGGAATGTTGTTTCTTATTTGACCTAACTGTATAAATACGCATTATCTGTCACGTTTTATGACCCGAGTCCCTAGTCCTGGATCCTGATTCTCTTCTGGACTCGGACCTCGTACTTCCTCGATGTATGTAGAATGCAGGTTCTACTTCATATCAAGCCTTCTTCTATTTAATGGTGGTTTGGGACCATCAGATTAAAATAGTCTGTCGTATCATCGGATCCTCGTTCTCGTTTTCCGACTAAGGTAAACTGGTATTGATTCTAGCATATCAAATTGACATGTTTACGTGCATTCGAAATATAAGGTTGACAAGCGCACAAATCGAGTTTATTAAAAATGATAGAAACGTCCTTCGAAGAGCCACGAAAATAACGTACTAAAATAACATTCAAGGATTTTCCGGGTGGGAAATGTAATTTCATAGTCAACTGATCAGCCCATGTGTGAAAACACAAAATTCAAAATTAGGGCCTTCATCAAATGAGTTCTGGGGATCGAACATCCCCGACATTTTGAAATGGTTTAAAGTAGCTTAGTAAGAAATTAGTATTTCAAACTGTTTGGCTAATTAAGGTGATGATAAATTAGACTGTACTTGAAATCACTCTACATTAGGTAATTTATTAAGCTATTAAATCAGACGGCGTAAATTATTTACACATTTCTTTTACTGTAATAACAAGGTGGGTAAAGATGTACCTAAATAGTTATTTTTGTTTATTGAAGAATTATTCGCAATCATAGAACAGTAATTATCTTTTAACATGCAACTGGTTTCTATCTAACTAATCAAAAGATTACAAATTCAAACTCCTCACTATTTTAATCTGGCTGTGGTGCGCGCTACTTAAAAGTAGTATATGACACGAGTGTCAACGTAATGTCTGGCAGCAGAAGATAGGGGAAGATCAAGAAAGGAAGAGTGGGAACACAATGGAATTTGTGTGAAACACATGAACAGTGAAATGTCAGACAATGGATTGATGTTTTGCAAATTAACCGTTTACGATATGGTTTTCCTATTTTACTGATTGACTCTGTAATTTGCGATAAATACAATTCGGTTGCCCTCACCTGTGTTCTCCTTCACTACATGGCTAGCTGGGTAATCAGTATTATTGAGTGTGATAAACACTTTGACTTTAAACTGAAATGAATCAGTTACAACTTCATCATTTTTTACGCTATTTAATGGTTTGAATACCAAGTATATAGAGTTTAGTACACGATGTATTTGTATGGCCTATCCTAAACTTTTGACTGACTAGTAACTAAGACAGCATGTGACCAATAGGCCGTTTTGATCATTTAATTAAGTATATTCATTTCACAGTAAATTGTGACCTTCAGCATACACATTCTGTTCTTCTAATTCTGTGTATACACATTGTGTGTTCATCTGTCACTCACTATTTTATTCAATACCTGTCTCCGTGTCCACTACACATCATCTACCTTCAGCTATATATTAACGCTTGTAATGAGTAGTACAGAACAGTTGACAAACTTGCCTTCTTCGCCTCGCTTTCCTGCTGCTCATTTCTCAAGTATCTGTCTATGTAAGCGTTTGCATGAAATTAAACTCATTCAACTGAATTCGTATTTAACTTCTGATTACTATATATCATCGCATAAACGGGGTTAGCCTAAGTGTAATTAATATACAGTACTAAATGGAAGATTTATATTTTCATTGCATATTTAATAGGAGTTAGATATCGGACTTCTCAAAAGTAGACAAATATACACAAACGTATACTTCTAAGTAAATAAATAAATGAGAACTGTAACTTGTTTAAAACAACAATCGATAGTCATTAATGACTAGTCTTCTGTAAAATTTATATAAGTACACAGCCACTTTCACGTGTGAAATGATGAATGGTGAATTGAAATAAAATAAGCTGAAAAAAAGCCTTACGTGAATATTACGAAAATATAACATTATGCGTGAAGTTATTGTTCAATGATCTGTCATTACCTACTTAGAGAACATCATGATCATAAGAACTACTCCACACAATTATCATAAACATGATTAGATTCATTTCATTTGAAAAATATATACTTTTTCATATTAAATTATCCATTACAACTGTTATCCTTATTCTTGTCATGACTTTTATTTTTTTTTACTCATTTCTATACCGTCAACTTGATGTCGTTGAGTTGATATGACGTATAGAAGAAGCACGTGTCAATTTTCAATTGTAATAGAGTTTGAATTATTTATAACTTATTCATTCATAGAGCAATTTAGACAAATACACAATTGAATAGTTATTTTTATTTAAATTAAATGTTTAAATTATCTAGACAGGATTTCATATTATCAAAAGAATTCTTTGTTGATTTTTGCACGTTAATGAAGATAAATTAGAAAAATTTTATCAATCAGTTTTGAATGATTTTTTTTAATTTTAACGAAAATAAAGTCAGATATAATATGCATCATTGATAAAATTTTATAAAAGTTTTAATAAATTTTGTGGTAGAATCAATTTATGGTGTGATTTGACTGACCATTCAATTCTCATGTTGCAATTATTACCTAAATAGTATCATTATTTTGAAAGTTTAGCTTCCATTTCAATTGAAGTGACAAAGTACACTACACTACACTTCACTACTTATCGAACAGAAACAGAGAACTCTAACAGTCTTTTTTTAACTAGTGAATCAACCTTACACCAGTTGGTTGTACATTATTATTACACTATAGTCACAAGATATGAACTGTGATTATTGAAGAAACAGTTAGCATACGATTGTCCATTTGTTCAAATAATTGCTTGGTTATGGTAGAGTTACATAAGCATAACTAATTGTATACGGATAGACAGATATTTAACTGATTAGTAAGTCAATAAATCTTCTATAACAGAAGCAATTGAAATGTATATTCGTTGATAACCTTAAAAACAGTTATGCTGACTGACATTGAAGTAATGGTGAAATAAAGATGGGGCGGGGTACATAGACGACCAAGGTATGATATCAGTTCCCTAATTCATTGGTTATCAGTTTGAAACGGATTAGATGCAAATGTTTTAGTTACAATCTACGACATAGTCATGATTTATGATTAGACTGGCTGGGCGTTGGCGGGGTTAAAGAAGTCATATTCCATGTGTTTGAATGTAAGACACATTCTAATTTTAAGGACTGATGGTATAACCTAGTTTCCCAGACTAAAATAATTAGAACGAGACTCGGACCTAGGATGTAGGCACAGTTGTTCTTGTCATTTATCAATACCCTTTGTTCATACAGAACTACATTTCTCATTTCTTTATCTTCCATTACCAATGAACTGCGTATGTGAACTCGGGGTTATTTATCATTTAATTTGAAATCATCAATCAATCATTGTTAGACCACCATTAGAAACCTGGAAGCACTGGACGGCCGTTTCATCCTGGTATGGGACTCATCAGCAGTGCGCATCCACGACTCCTGCACCTCACAGGACCTTCGGTATTGTAAGCGAACGCCTAACCACTAAACCACACCGTTGGATGCCGGCCTGATGGTGCATTCATTGTGAGAAAATGCGTTCGCGCACAAGACCGAATGTCCTCAGTTCCAATCCTGCGAGGTGCAGGAGTCGTGGATGCGCACTGCCACACATGTGTGTAAAAACACACATCTTCATAACTCTAATTGAAAATATCATTTAATCACCTTTCTGATATATAAGGTGAAAACTAGAGGATATGCACAACTATTTCAGATTCTACAATGTTTATAAATAACTATAAAACAACTTCCCCTCGTATATTCAAATAATCATACTAATCTGTTGACAAAGAATATGTAAAAATAGTTTAACCATTGGATGTATATCATCTATCTATACATGATGCGATAATCTTCGATAGTTATGATTAGTTTAAACAAACAAAGAATAAAAACTGTACAAAAAACAAAAGAAACAGGATTTAGACACAAAATAGTACACTAGATAGATAATAAGCAATTGTTTTTTTTTAAAGCTTTTTTTACTTACTCTAAATTTATATAATTCATTATCTTGATTTGATTGATTATACAATGCAGAAAGTAACAATTCAAAATGTTTCACAATTTCCCCACCATAACCAAGACAATTGGATACAATCGCTTTACGTTCATGTAGACCATCAAGAAAATAATGAACTAATGCTCTTGTATGCGATAAACTTTGCACTACCGAATTTAAATAACATGTATTGCCTAGATTACGTAAACCATTTGTGCGTATTTGATGAATAGCTAAAATTCAATAATAATAGTAATAATAATACAATGCATGATGATTAAAAATGATCATAATAAGAAAACACGTGCACACACACACACTGCATTGAATGCATAAATTGACCAATATAATTACAATTGTAATGATTTAGAAAAGACAATGGAATATTTTTGTTTTTAACGAGTGAAAATCTCAACACGAATCACTTAAAACACCAGCATACCAATGACTGTTTCCGTTAGTTATGACAATGGGTCATCCGTGTACTACAAAGTCACTTGTAAAAAATCCTTATTATTTTGTTGACTATACACTTACTAAAAGAATTGATAGACTGTATTCTTGTAATCTTATAGAGAGTGTTAACAACCATGGAATTAACTAGTAATTGGTTTTTTTTTGTGGCATGCATTTTCATCTGAATCTGTAGTCTTACATTTCAATGAACGATTCAAATGAATGAATGGTCAAGCTGGCGGGCAAATATAATCGATTATTTTCTGTTCAAGTCTGCCAAACTCAAATTCTTCAAATGACAGAAGAGTGTATGTTCTTTCTCTTTTGTTAAATAGATCATTCTCAGGTCTAAAAAGTCCATTGTCATTTTCATTATAGACTGGCATTAATTTAATTAACGTACACATAAGCTTCTCTTCGAATCCTACTCTTTCCGATTACTTTTAATACATCTACACTCCTATGGAATTTGAATTGATAACTGCCTCTCACTGTCAAGGTGGCATGGCTAATTGAACTGATTGTACATAGGTATGAAATTCTACGTTGTAACTGACTGACTGACAGACAGACAACCTTAGCCTTTGTAGTGTTATCACATCAATGTATCTTATTGAATCGGCTACTGTTATTTCATTATACTTTTTACCGATTGATACAATTTAAATAGAGGCAAAAACAACAAACATGGCAAAATAAGATGAATTGAACTTTGCCGGTTTCTCATTAGGTGCGTACAAGCTGAACATAAATGGTATGAATTAGTAAAATCAAAAAAAAGTATTGTCATCTATAAGGATTGATAAACGATAATAAATATACAAGAGATGTTCAATCGGTAGAATATTTACATAATAATAATGTGAAAATCCTATGAAAACGAACGATATTCAAGTTACGTAATAGTAACGATAAAAACTACTGTGATTGTAGGACTAGAAGTATCAGATAACACGAAGGAAGGCTAAGAAAACAAATTAATCTTTTTTTCATTGTAAACAAAATTGTCACGATAGCCATCAAGGACACAACAGAGTTGACACCGCAGTGCCTTTTTTTGAATACATTAAGTCTGATTTACATCATTCGATAGCAGTTGGCATCGGCAAAACATAATAAATTCGAAGATGTTTGCCTGTTAACAATTTTGAACGATTTCGAAATCTCAACTTTATGTCCACCATCAAGCCAATAACAAACAATGCGAACTTTTGACTGAAATTGACCTCTCAGTCTCAGCTTTTGAGGAATAGGCCTTATTGATGCGGAAATTCACTCTTCTTTCTGTTAGCTTAATGTGAAAGAAGAGTGAATTTCCGCATCAATAAGGCCTATTCCTCAAAAGCTGAGACTGAGAGGTCAATTTTCCGTCAAAAGTTTTGATTGTTTGTTATTTGCTTGATGGTGGACATAAAGTTGAGATTTCGACATCGTTCAAAATTGTTAACAGGTAAACATCTTCGAATTTGTTATGTTTTGCCTATGCAACTGCTTTCAAACGGTGTAAATCAGACTTATGTATTAAAAAAAAGGCACTGTGGTGTCAACTCTGTTGTGTCCTTGATGGCTATCGTGACAATTTTGTTTACAAATGAAAAAAAAGATTAATTTGTTTTCTTAGCTTCCTTTGTGTTATATTTCTAGTCCCACGATCAGTAGTTTTTATTGTTACTATTACGTAACTTGAATACCATTCGTTCTTCTTAGAATTTTCTCATTATTTATCATGTAAATATTCTACCGATTGAAAACCTCTTGTATTTTGATTATCGTTTATCAATCCTTATAGATGACAACACTTTTTTGATTTCGCTAATTAATACTTTTTATGTTCAGCTTGTACGCACTTAATGAGAAACCGCGAAATAAAGTCAATTCATCTTATTTTGCCATGTTTGTTGTTTTTGCTCTATTTAAATTTATCAATCGGTAAAAAGTATAATGAAATAACAGTAGCGATTCAATAAGATACATTGATGTGATAGCGATGCAAAGGCTAAGGTTGTCTGTCTGTCAGTCAGTCAGTTACAACGTAGAATTTCATACCTATGTACATCAGTTCAATCTGCCATACCACCTTGGCATTGAGACGCAATGGTCAATTCAAATTCCATAGGAGTGTAGATGTATTAAAAGTAATCGGAAAGAGTAGGATTCGAAGAGAAGCTTATGTGTACGTTAATTAAATTTAATGTACAGTACAGCCTATAATGAAAATATGATCAATTTAACAAAAGAGAAAGAAACATACACTCTTCTGTCATTTGGAAGAATTTGAGTTTGGCAGACTTGAACAGAAAATAATCGATTTATTTGCCTGTCGCTTGACCATTCATTGAAATGTAAGACTACAGATCCAGATGAAAATGCATGCCACAAAAAAAAAACCAATTACTAGTTAATTCCATGGTTGGTTAGTAAGATTACAAGAATACAGTCTATCAATTCTTTTAGTTAGTGGTATAGTCAACAAAGCAATAAGGATTTTTTACAAGTGACTTTATAGTAAGTACACTAATGACCTATTGTCGTCATTAACGGAAACAACACAGTCATTGGTATGCTGGTGTTTTAAGTGATTCGTGTTGAAATATTCACTCGTTAAAAACAAAAATATTCCATTGTCTTTTCCAAATCATTACAATTGTAATTATATTGGTCAATTTATGCATCCAATGCAGTGTTTTTGTGTGTGTGTTTGTGTGTGTGTACGTTACGTGTTTTCTTATTATGATCATTTTTAATCATCATGCATTGTATTATTAATATTATTATTGAATTTTAGCTATTCATCAAATACGCACCAATGGTTTACGTAATCTAGGCAATACATGTTATTTAAATTCGGTAGTGCAAAGTTTATCGCATACAAGAGCATTAGTACATTATTTTCTTGATGGTCTACATGAACGTAAAGCGATCGTGTCCAATTGTCTTGGTTATGGTGGTGAAATTGTGAAACATTTTGAATTGTTACTTTCCGCATTGTATAATCAATCAAATCAAGATAGTGAATTATATAAATTTAGAGTAAGTAAAAATAGCCTTAAAACAAAACAATTGCTTATTATCTATCTAGTGTACTATTTTGTGTCTAAATCCTGTTTCTTTTGTGTTTGTGGACAGTTTTTATTTTTTGTTTGTTTAAACATAATCATAACTATCAAAGATTATCGCAGTCATGTATAGATAGATATACATTCAATGGTTAAACTATTTTTACTTATTCTTTGTTAACAGATTAGTATGATTAGTTGAATATGCGAGGGGAAGTTGTTTTTTTAGTCATTCATAAACAATGTAGAATATGAAATAGTTGTGCATATCCTCTAGTTTTCAACTTGTATATCAGGAAGGTGATTAAATGATATTTTCAATTAGAGTTATGCAGATGTGTGTTTTTTAGAGATGTGAAATCATCAGTCAATCATTGTTAGACCAGCATTAAAAACACGGGAGCACTGAACGGCCGTTTCGTCCCGGTATGGAACTCATCAGTGGCAGTGCGCATCCACGATTCATCTGTCTCGCAGGATTGGAACTGAGGACATTCGGTCTTGTGTTTGAACGCATTTTTTCACATTGAATGCACCATTGGGCTGGCATCCAACGGTGTGGTTTAATGGTTAGGCGTTCGCGCACGAGACCGAAGGTCCCGGGTTCGAATCCTGCGAGGTGCAGGAGTCGTGGATGCTCACTGCCACTGATGAGTCCCATACCAGGATGAAACGGCCGTCCAGTGCTTCCAGGTTTCTAATGGTGGTCTAACAATGATTGATTGATGATTTCAAATTAAATGATAAATAACCGAGTTCACATACGTAGTTCATTGGTAATGGAAGATAATAAAACAAACTGAGAAATTTAGTGCTATAGGAACAAACGGTATTGATAAATTACAAGAACAACTGTGCCTGCATCCTAGGTTCGAGTCTCGCTCTAATAATTTTAGTTTGGGAAACTAGGTTATACCATCAGTCCTTAAAATTGGAATGTGTCTTACATTCAAACACTAGGAATATGACTTGATTCAATAATTTCCCTAACCCCACCAATTTTGAGCCAATCTAACCATAAATCACGAGTATGTCGTAGATCGTAACTAAAACATTTGCATCTAATACGTTTCGAACTGATATCATACCTTGGTCATTTGTGTACCCCGCCCCATCTTTATTTGAATATTACTTCACTGCCAGTCAGCACAACTGTTTTTAAGGTTATCAACGAATATACATTTCAATTGCTTCTGTTATAGAAGATTTATTGACTTACTAATCAGTTGAATATCTACCTATCCGTATATAATTTGTTATTTTATGTGACTCTACCATAACCAAGCAATCATTTAAACAAATGTACAATCATATGCTAACTGTTTCTTCAATAATCACAGTTCATATCTTGTGACTATAGTGTAATAATAATGTGCAACCAACTGGTATAAGGTTGATTCACTAGTTAAAAAAAGACGGTTAGGGTTCTCTGTTTCTGTTCGATAAGTAGTGTAGTGTACTTTGTCACTTCAATTGAAATGGAAGCTAAACTTTCAAAATAATGATACTATTCAGGTAATAATTGCAATATGAGAATTGAATGGTCAGTCAAACCACACCATAAATTGATTCTACCACAAAATTTATTAAAACTTTTATAAAATTTTATCAATGATGCATATTATATCTGACTTTATTTTCGTTAAAATTAAAAAAAAAATCATTCAAAACTGATTGATAAAATTTTTCTAATTTATCTTCATTAACGTGCAAAATTCAACAAAGAATTCTTTTGATAATATGAAATCCTGTCTAGATAATTTAAACATTTAATTTAAATAAAAAATAATTATTCAATTGTGTATTTGTCTAAATTGCTCTATGAATGAATAAGTTATAAATAATTCAGACTCTATTACAATTGAAAATTGACACGTGCTTCTTCTATACGTCATATCAACTGAACGACATCAAGTTGACGGTATAGAAATGAGTTAAAAAAATAAAATTCATGACAAGAATAAGGATAACAGTTGTAATGGAGAATCTAATATGAAAAAATATTTTTTTTTTCAAATGAAATGAATCTAATCATGTTTATGATAATTGTGTGGAGTAGTTCTTATGATCATGATGTTCTCTAAGTAAGTAATGACAGATCATTGAACAATAACTTCACCGATAATGTAATATTCACCTAAGGCTTTTTTTCCAACTTATTTCATTTCAATTCACCATTCATCATTTCACACGTGAAAGTGGCTGTGTACTTATATAAATTTTACAGAAGACTAGTATTAATGACTGTCGATTGTTGTTTTAAACAAGTTACAGTTCTCATTTATTTATTTATTTACAAGTATATGTTTGTGTATATTTGTCTACTTTTGAGAAGTCCGATATCTAAATCCTATTAAATATGCTATGAAAATATAAATCTTCCATTTAGTACTGTATATTAATTACACTTAGGCTAACCCCGTTTATGCGATGATATATAGTAATCAAAAGTTAAATACGAATTCAGTTGAATGAGTTTAATTTCATGCAAACGCTTACATAGACAGATACTTGAGAAATGAGCAGCAGGGAAGCGAGGCGAAGAAGGCAGGTTTGTCCACTGTTCTGTACTACTCATTACAAGCGTTGATATATGTAGCTGAAGGTAGATGATGTGTAGTGGACACGGAGACAGGTATTGAATGAGTGACAGATGAACACACAATGTGTATACACAGAATTAGAAGAACAGAATGTGTATGCTGAAGGTCACAATTTCCTATGACATGAATATATTTAATTAAATGATCAAAACGGCCTATTGGTCACATGCTGTCTTAGTTACTAGTCAGTCAAAAGTTTAGGATAGGCCCGACAAATACATCGTGTACTGTACTCTATATACTTGGTATTCAAACCATTAAATAGCGTAAAAAATGATGAAGTTGTAACTGATTCATTTCAGTTTAAAGTCAAAGTGTTTATCACACTCAATAATACTAATTACTCAGCTAGCCATGCAGTGAAGGAGAACACAGGTGAGGGCAACCGAATTGTATTTATCGAAAATTACAGAGTTAATTAGTAAAATAGGAAAACCATATCGTAAATCGTTAATTTGCAAATCTTCAATCCATCATCAATCAATCCATTGTCTGACATTTCACTATTCATGTGTTTCATACAAATTCCATTGTGTTCCTAATCTTCCTTTCTTGATCTTCCCCCCATCTTCTGCTGCCAGACATTACGTTTACACTCGCGTCATATACTACTTATAAGTAGCGCGCACCACAGCCAGATTAAAATAGTGAGGAGTTTGAATTTGTAATCTTTTGATTAGTTAGATTAAAACCAGATGCATGTTAAAAGATAATTACTGTTCTATGATTGCAAATAATTCTTCATTAAACAAAAATGACTATTTAGTTACATCTTTACCCACCTTGTTATTACAGTAAAAGAAATGTGTAAATAATTTACGCCGTCTGATTTAATAGCTTAATAAATTACCTAATGTAGAGTGATTTGAAGTACAGTCTAATTTATCATCACCTTAATTAGCCAAACAGTTTGAAATACTAATTTCTTACTAAGCTACTTTAAATCATTTCAAAATGTCGGGGATGTTAGATCCCCAGAACTCATTTGATAAAGGCCCTAATTTTGAATTTTGTGGTTTCACGCATGGGCTGATCAGTTGACTATAAAATTAAATTTCCCACCTGGAAAATCCTTGAATGTTATATTAGTACGCAATTTTCGTGGCTCTTCCAAGGACGTTTCTATCATGTATAAATAAACTCGATTTGTGCGCTTGTCAACCTCATATTTCGAATGCACGTAAACATGTCAATTTGATATGCGTGAATTAATACCAGTTTACCTTAGTCGGAAAACGAGAGCGAAGATCCGATGATACGACAGACTATTTTAATCTGATGGTCCCAAACCCCTATTAAATAGAAGAAGACTTGATATGAAGTAGAACCTGCATTCTGCATACATCCAGAAAGTACGAGGTCTGAGTCCAGAAGAGAATCAGGATCTCGGACTAGGGACCCGGGTCATAAAACGTGACAGATAATACGTATTTATACAGTTAGGTCGAATAAGAAACAACATTCCAATACGTGACATTGATATCTAAGACTACCATAATATTGACCGGTAAGAATTAACCGATAGGAATTCTCTTAGGACATTAGATGAATATTCTAACACTGGGTGCTTGTAGAATACACTTTCTACATCTTGTCAAGACTTCTTCCTCTACTCTGGGGGGTCTAGGAAAACTCGGATTAAAGTAGCCTATCGTGTCACTGTATCATTTGTCTTCACTTGCGTTTACCAACTAAGGTGAACTCGTAATAGTTTCAAGCATATTAATGGATGAGCATAACACAAAAATAAACTATTTTAAACTTGTTCGTTGTTGTTATTTATTAAATTGGATATATCAAAACAATTTTTTCAACAAAATCAATTTGATTTTTGTTTAGTTTCTCATCTAAATCATATTCTGTTTATAAGTTCATGCTAAAAAGTATTTATCTTTCTGAACACATCAAAAGTTTCTGTTCAGAGTGGTGTAGCTTTGTAGATGATGGTATATTATTATCAGTGTTATACTAATAATTATTATTATAAGTAGTATGAGTAGTAGTAGTAGTAGCACATGGAATGTGATTGATTTGCATCAAATACTGTTTTGGTT
>CALYCR020000164.1:0-15932 GCA_944470395.2 Schistosoma turkestanicum | reverse complement strand
TTCATATAGCAAGAATTGATGCGGTAAATGTACAAAGGTCTGGTTGATATTCATCAGCTAATGATTTCATATGTTCCTGGGTAGGGTAACTAAGTCTACTGCAAATATCCAGACAAATATATGAGGATTGCAATAAGGTGCTGAAAAAAGAGGAATAAAGAAAACGGGACGAGGAGCGGAACAGAAAATATTCTTGTTCAAAGCCGAACAATGGCTTCGCACATACGTTCATGTATAAAACAAATGTATGTTTACTCAGACTTATTTTTTAATATCAGAACACTAACTGATGTAGACTATCTTCGTAAGGTCTGTTCTTCAACCCTATCACCCATTTGTTAGCTGGTCTCCGCACTTGATCCAAGAGATTTATGTCTATTTTAAGCAGAGTGGGTGCGATGACGTTGTCTGATGGCCATACTGACTTCTTCACTTATTGGCAGGTCAACAATGATTGTGAGCTCTGTGTATTCATCTAGTGCCTTGGCTTGACTTGTGCGTGTTTGGCTGATACTGGTTGCTACCTTTTGTTTTTCGTTTCCTGAATCTTATCCAGTGTCTAAGCAGTGATTGCTTTATTGTAAAGGTTCTTCTCGTGGCGCGAACCCTCATGAAACGTGAAAGTTATTGCTTCCATAATCGCGCTTTAGTTGTTCGCCGTGGCAGATGCTTCTCAACTGTGCAGATTTTGAAAAGCATTGAAACAATTGTTGCGGGCTATTTCGTATTCATTGCGTTTGTCAGCATTCCAGAGAGAGGCCAAGTTAAACTTTTCTAATAATCTTCACCACGATCTACAATGCTTCTTTAGTTTTGCTGCGACCAAGTGATAATGTGAAATGATGTCGGCTGCCCTCTTGCTTCTCACGTCCTCCATCATCCTTCTAAACTCTTAATTGATGCACATATGGTCAAATTGATTTTTGTCAGTACATTCGTCACTTCAGTATCAACGATGATGCCGTGATTTAGAAAAATTCCGTTTTTTTAATTTCTGAATATCCAAGCAGTACAAAGTTAATATACCAGTACAAACTCAGAAGTCTTCAGGTCGAAATGTGCTCAAATACTCTGACAAAATGTTTATGAAATTTCTATTCAGTGAATGAAAGGTCTACATATGGTTTCTATTGTTCCACACCCACACGTTAAGACCGGGTAGCTTTACCCACCAATCCTAAATGGGACCAGAGATTGGGGTAAGTAGTAGGCCTCTCTTTGACAGTCTAGAATTTTCGAGAACAAATCGGCCTATATAAGTAAATACGTTGTCGGCATTTTGCGTTCACAAGTTATGTTCACTTTATGAAGTAGTGAGAGATTCACGTATTCTTTATAGTTGCCTAAATAAATAAATAAGTGGATTATTGGCTTATCATTGTCTTGTGAACAGCGACGAGTAATCACTATGATCATCAGGTCACAAAATAATTTCAGTTATGTTTGGCGAAAGCTAGAGAATTCGTCAGATTATTACGCTTGAATGGTTATCGTTAACACTGATATACAGCGTTCGCTTTTTTTACATATGATTGGTTCGTGATTCAGATGATAATAATTTAAAAAGTTTGGAGTGTTTCACAATTTCCTCGACAAAATAAAAAACGTAGAGGAAGTACAATAAATCATCATCACTATACTTTGTTCTGAAAGCCTCACCTACCACACTTGTTCATGGTGGGTCGTGTCAATACATCAACAATCATATGAGATCAATCGAAACGTTTTGGTATATAATGGTCCAAGACCAATGTTCAAAACCTACAGTCATGACACACAGATATTCACAGATCTCTGTGCTATCACAGATTGTGAAACACTAGCGCTCTGAAAATGAAAGAAACTTCCAAAGTATGAAGTGGGAAGAATGTAGATCGATATTTATACCATAACTGTAAATGCTATCGTGCATCTGTAATACAAACCGACCTTCAGAAATTGTTATCCACCGTCGAAATTGACATGGAGATTAAATAGAACACTTTCTCAAACAACAATCATAGGTAACAAGAGTCATCCAGACTCTGAATATCTAGTCGATTGTGTATTAACTAGAAACTGAACTCTTGTAAGATTGTATGCCTCGAAATCTTTCTTATTCAACGAAGTGGGCTAAAAAATCTCGTTCAACATACGAGAGAACCAAAGCAGCATGCATTTCATCAGTATATTGACTGCTTTATATGACGGGCAGACAGAAGTAGCTCCTACCGCTATTTTGTGGTCACGGTTTCCAAACACAGCACACTTGTATATATAATGGGATAATATCTTTGCAGAATATGTAATCGAATAAGCTTGGAAAAAAAATCACTGTGGCTAACACTAAATGTTCATTGTTGCCAAGATCATTTCATCACTGAACTGATCGTTGCAGTTGAAGTATCTTGTAATAACTTCAAAAAATAAGGGAGATGCCTATATAAATACAATCCAAAGTGCCAGGCGCTCTGTAGATCTAACTCAGAAATGGATCGAGAGTTGGGTCAACTAGTTCGTATGTTCTTACTCATATACCCACTTCTATAGTTAGAAGAGTCAAAACTAGTGCTTGAATGTCTAATTGCGCTTGGTTGAATCCATATAATATTTCTGCTTCTGGTCTTAGACGCAGAAACAATTTTGGACTTACGTCTACTTTATGAGCTCCTATGAGCCTCATACGTATCTATGAATTTTAAACTTCATGAATTGTCTGAGATACCTCTGACATTCCACTGAGACTTTTGAAGCTCAACTTCTACTTCCACATTATTTCACTTAGTCTGCTACTCCTCAATATCCAACGATGTCCCAAAAACAGTAGAAAATTGTTCCTCACTCTGTCAATTATTGACTAGGAAAAGAACTAGATCTAACACCAGGTGAATAAATAGGCGAAAACAATAAAAAATCAATATCAAAACATGTAATAAACTTAACTAGTATGTATAAAAGGGAATAAAAGTAAACAGCGATCTATTTGCTGCACATAAAATTTAAGATACTTCAATAATACTAGTAAGATTAGACGGTATACTAAGTGTAGAAACTATGGTGATCTAGTTCGATGCGATGAAAGTCACAATTAAAAGTAGATAGAGGCTATCAATCATCAATCTGTATTAATCATATATACATGTTGAAGATGCAACGATTGTGAAAAGTCAACTTACTGCAGTAGTAAAAAGAGGATTTCGTTTTCAATTAGATATTGTACAACACTGACAGTAAAATATCCGGTTTGTGTGAGGCGGCGGATCATTTTCATAATAATAAGTATACACTTAAATTGAATTTCAAAGTTTATACCAAAAAAGGAATGAGATAACAACAATAATTCAAACTTTACCCTCTTTTGGAGTCAATTAAACAAATTCTTAACCTAGTTACCATAAATCGCTGATGGTCACAGTGATATCTAGAAAGTGATCACTGATGAGACTGTAGGACCGGGTTAGATTCAGAGAGACGGAGGCTCGTCACTGAGAAGAGAAATAAATCCAGGTTAAAGAATATACTTGCTGGTGACTTGGTTGTGTCCAAAAAACACCGAAATCATACCAAGAAAGTGAGCGAAATAAGCAGCAGCTACATCTAAGATGACAGAAACAGAAACAGAAATTTGCGCGTACGTAATGGTTTTTCGTGAAGTTGAACAAAAAGAGTACAATAAAACAGTTATTGTTATAATTGTGTACGATAAAAATGTTTCCATTTCATCAGTTCAGTTTTCTTCGCAAAAGCATTCCACTACATACGAATCATTGATATCTCTGAAACTTGGTACCAAAACTGCATAAATGATGTTGTAATAAACAAAGATATTTCTGAACGTTGGACATCGCCTGATACATGCCCACATAACACGATGTGCCCTTAGTTCCGAAGGAACCTGAAATAACCACAAATCCGGAAAATAAACTCAGAAAATAACTCTAATTATAGACCTCTAGTTAAAGTTGATAGTCTTCTTGCACCGTATTCCGTTATCTCTACTATCCGCATATCACATGGTGGAGTCATGAACAATGTCGAAAGTGTTTTTGCAGTCCTACAGACTTTTCTGTAGGTGACAGTAAGTATATGATTATTGAAGACAGGGTTACCAAATCTCCTTCCTCTCACAATACACCTTTAACCTTAGCAAATCCTATGAATATTCACCGATTCGCTTTCTACGATTTATTCGCTGACCTGCTTCTTCATGAAACCTCTTTGTATGTCATCCTATTATTCAATTCCTACTTCGTCTTCAACAAAATTAGTCGTCATGAGACCATTTTATCCCTCACAATTGCATGCAATTAACCTGATATGGAATCGTAGAGAAAATAATCCATGTATCTAAAGCTGCAACACAGTTCCGAAGTAAGCAGTTTATTCACGAAAATCGGAAGCACCAAGAATGTCGGTGTTGAGAAGGGATAATCAGGTTCAAAAAAGGAGAATGACAAAAGGTATTTTGTATTACTGTTGAAATTAAGGAGGTCGGGTTAAATGACCAATATTTACCAATATCTTTACGCGAACCCATCTTGAATCTGGAGGTAATACGATATATTTTCGCTACTGACAAGCGGGTTCCATAGTTCATTCAAATTTTGAACCGTTTTAAACAGAATGATGCAAATTCTTTACAATCATACTTCATGAACGATACAGACATACCATCACGTTCACCGTCATAAGCTTTTTTATGATAATTATGGCCTACGTTATGTTGGTAAATAAAAATTATATCATGGATGGGTGTTTGAATGTCCATGTTGTGGTTTAGTCTACTCAGCTTAATCTTGAAAGTATCTGACATCTATTATCAGATATAAAGACGTGGTGAACATCAAGTGCTATACAATGAAGGCAGTACTTTCAGTCGAAGTATAAATCGAAAAGTGCAATGCCGATATTATTTGTGATATAGCATGACTCGCGTGGTTATTATCAATTCTGGAATTAAAAATAATACTTTTCATCCCTGTAACAACAAGTTACATGAGGCATGCCAATATGCAGGCAATATTAAAATGGTAGCATTCCTAAAATATGTTTGTTCAGTAAACTAAATATTTCATGAGATATATTGTTGTTTTATAAAACATTCTCAAACACCTGACGCAAGTTATTATGATTTGGTTATGACGAAGCACCATTTGAAGAGCAATGATGAAAGATGAATACTGATGCGCATGTAACAATTATTGATGAGGTAAATATGCTAAGATCTTTTCGATATTCCTCAGCTAATACACTCACAAGCTTCTCAGTAAAGTAACCAAGTCTTCGGCAATTATCCAGAATAATATTTAAGGATTCAAATAAGGTGCTGAAAAAGAGAAATAAAGAGAAAGGGGCGAGGAGAAGAACAGAAAATATTCTTGTTTAAAGCTGAATCATCACTCTTCAGATAATATTTTTGGAGAAAACAAAGGTATGATTATTCAGACATTTTTAATATTGGAACACTAATCATACACCAGCACTTATGTAGGTTAGTGAAGACAAGTCACTGCGACAATACAGTACCTAAAGAGCACTACCATTTCATGCTGAGTCACGCCTGCCTATGGTTCTGGTACATTTGCCCTCGGTGTAGAGTTTCTGAGGCACTGACAAAGAGACAGGTCCCACCCAAAATCAGCCCCAAAGTCCAAACGACCAAACCAAAATCGCCTGGCACTTAACCAGTAAAACAAGTGACCAGGGCTACCACAACCCTGCCTAACACACCGACAAAACTGCCGGTTGCTGTTAACCCCACAGTATCTGCGAGCAACACCGAAGTGGATGAACGTGAAGAAAGGAAAGGGCAACACCCCAACACACAAGCGACTTCCACCCAAGATCAGGGACGACAGATCTAACTCACTTATTTTATTTAATGTCCCAGTATCGGAAGGAAGAGCAGTGGGATAAACTCTGCTAAACCGTCGGAATTTGCGACGTACGAGCTAAAATATGCCGCCTTTTCAAAGGCCAAAATGTCTCGAAAGGTAAACCCCCTCCAATGAGGGTGACTCTTGACTCGTCACGATTTGCTGAAGACATTATCCTTTCATCCCAAAGACCATCGGTCGAACTGTCCTCGCTGATTCGTATCGGGCATGACAGGCCGTGGTCGGTACGTGCAGAAGCCAGAACTGCGCCAGACACCCAAGAACAGACCACCATGGTAGTTCACGGTATACCCAAACTCACCGGCGGTAACCCGGACGAAGCTCACGAGCACGATGTGCAACAGCGGCGATGGCTATCTTGTAGCCTATCCCTCCACACCACGATGGCAGTTTGCATTTCCAGGTTGCCCCGCCCGTCACACCTTACATCTGTGAATTCACCACGCCTGATGGTTGTAACATTCAGGAACCGGGAAGACCGGACCGAAGCACTACAAGCTTGGTACATTTCGAGCAACGATTTGCCTAGAAACACCAGATGTTGCGAGAGCCGACCTAGATCTGTGAGACAACAGCAGGGAGGCAAAAATGAACGCACAAAACTGATAGTTAAACTCGGTCAACTACCTCTGGCGCAAGATATGATTGAACCAACCGCGCAGGCGAAAAACCTGCAGAGGCCAGTTCCAACAGAACTGGCCGATTCGGTTTAAATAACTTGTCTGAAAATCCGACAACGTCTGCTGCTGCAAATGTGCACCAGGTGCTGAGACAGGCCACCAAGTGCTTCTATAGCCGAACATAATATTTCAAACAAGTTCACAAGTTAGGTAAAACAAATATACCCAAAAAACAGTGAAATTATTGATATTTATATGAAGGATTTAATCAGCCAAATGTCTTCATTTCTCCCGTAACACTCCCGAACAAAAGAACCTTGGTTTTTTCACCAACAAAAATAGGTAACAACAATCCAAGTATGTGCATTACAAGCAATCAACAACAAACATTCAATATAGATTCTACACAGGCCTGCAAAATCCCTTTATGCAGAACAAGCCCTTTCTAATACTTCAATTTAGGGTTCACTCTCATCCCCTAATCCACACCGGAAGAACGAGTAGGACTTACAGCAGTACGCCTCCCCGCCCTCCGACATGGATATGGCCTATCAAACTCAGAATGTACCTGTACCCTACCATCAGGTCCTTGATTCCCCTATCTATCGTAGCATGACCTAACGGTAGTGTAAACTTTATCCAATTAACCCACATGAACATGTATAACACATCGTAAAGCTGGTCATATCCTATTCGGGATTTACATTTCATATCATGGGGATGAGTCGTCAATCCACCACCACTTGCTCCGAACGGCAGATACAATGAAGTCCGTGATGCTGACTTATCAACAGAAGTTCTTGACCCATAGATAATATGCAAGGGTGGGATCTCAAATTTTGACATCTCGGCTCCTGAAGACTCTAAGTGGCATAACATAGGAACAATATCTAACTCTCCATCTCCTGATACAGAGGGGGTTTGATCAGCATTCGTCATCGTCGGCAACTCATTTGCCACATCAGTGGCATCCAGATTATTATCATCGTCATCATGATTCCGTTGTGTCAGACAAGTTACAGAGCCTTGTACATCTTCAATCAGCTTAACATTCGCGGCAATGTTCGATGACGTCAAAACACTAGAAGGCTCATTCGATGAAGTAGATCGACTAGTCACTATCGATGGATTGCTCACACTTTCTGTCTCTTTACTATCGCTGCCACTACTAAGATTCTGATGACTACTATTTCCATTGCTAGTCACAGCATCCGAAAGAGAACGAAGTTTACGCTTCTTAATAATGGTAGCATCATGTCGTTTCTTATGCTTCTTAGCTTGGGTAGCAGTATGTGAGCGTGAAGTACGATCATTTCGACGACGATGAGCGTCTTTCAACTTCCCTCGATCACTATTACCCGCATTACTATCAATGCTATTATCATTAGTAGCCGCATCTGTACTAGTAGCAGTCATGTTCCCATGACATACAGTCGACTCAGGCATAGTTTTCAACTCTACTCGATCAACGTTGCTTTCTTTACTAGGAATGCTCTTAACATCATTTATCTTATCACTGTTGGTAGTGCTTATCCCGATACATGTAGTACAAGTCAATGATGGTGGAGTGCGACAGGTGGACAATTCCATGCTCGATTCCTCATGCTGCATATTCAACACAACAGCATGTCCATTAAACCTAGATGACTCCTCATCGCACCTAGGGTACCGAATGTTAGCCCTAACAGTACTGCCATCACTGTGGCTAACGCTATTGCCACCGACGCCTACATTCTCCACGCTCAAACATCTATTTTCGTCTTGATCCGAAGTACTCAAATAAGCTACACTGGTAACACCAACCGAAGAAACAGCACTACCTATAGTGATTCCACTATCGTTAGCATCACGTTTATCATTCACATCAACCATAGTATTCCGAAATAATCCCAATGTGCGTTACGTAGGAAGTCTCTCAAAGTCAATCTCTTTTACGGCTTCTGCTCTCTCTTCTGGATGAATTGATTCGAGATCCTGTGAACAGCTACTTATCCACTTGGTAAGTCTGAACCCACCTTTTCTGATGAGTAAACCAAGGGTTTTTGCAAGCTCGATTGCATCCTGCACATTATCAATTGATGTTAAATAGTCGTCGACATAAAAACTCTTATCTACAACTTCCTGGACATCTTTATTCAATTCCTTTCCGAATATATCTACCGTCTTCCTAAGAGCGAAATTAGCGGCTAATGCTACATTGTATAATCTCAATCGTAGAAGTATGCCAATTAAACTATTTACAGTATTTGATCCTCTCAAAAGCTGATCGTTAAAAAAACAACCTTGATAGACAGCTGCACAATCAAAAACAATTCTTAATTTTCCAGGCCTTTTAAGGTTGATAACAGGATGATGAGGAATATACCAACAAACTGAATCACGGTCGAATTCCTCCTTACTGGCTTCAATGATGTAGCTCTTACTTAAATGTTTATTCATTACAAGTTGATATTTCTCCAGAAGACTATTATCCTTCATAAAACTCTTCCTTAAACACTCAAGTGTACGTTCAGCTAGTTCCAAATTATTCGGTAGCCTTGGCTAATCATACTTCCAGAGTAGACCAACTTGGAAATGGCCACCCTCTAGTCTAAAGGAACTATTAACTATTTCTAGAGCTCTTTTATCTTCGACAGAATTTCCATTACAAAACCCATCTGCATCCTCGAACTCATGATTATATAATCTTTCTATATCTCGCAAAATATCATTAGTAGAACAATGACACCACTGAACTTGATGCTTCTTTAGGATCTAAAATCATCCAACCCAGATGAGAACGCACACCAAACAGATGCTTCCTGTCTCCCAGGCGTTGTTCAAGGACCCAATGTGCATCTGAAGCATCACACCCAACCAATATCCCTACAAGATTACTTCGCGACCTCGGTAGGGTTATGTCCTTTAAATGTTTCCACCTCCTCAGCTGGAGTTCGGTTAGAGGCTCTGCATAATCGATCGGAAGTTTCTTGATCGTATAGGCCTTGTTGATCTTTATGGAACCCTGTTCATCCAGACATTCACAAGTAGAAATTCCATTCACAGTCGTCAGCTTTATTGAAGTCTCCTTACCTTTGGGACCTAACCGATTAATTAACTCTTCACATACAATAGATGTATCTGAACCACTATCTAGAAGGGCGTACGTTTCCAGACATCCTTTGGGGCCATATAGTCTTACCGGAATGATACCCAAACAAACCTTTGAGAATTTCCAATCCTTAGCAAAGTTCACCACATTATTAATAGGCACATGGGTTTTCACCTCCAGCTTGACATTATTGTTGTCCACAATGATGTTCCGACTATTCACAGTTAATGACGAGTTGCGGGATAGTTGGCATGCAGGCTTTAATGCCAAGCTACCACTGCTGCCACTTTCACTAACACTATTGATGTCGCTGTGACTACTTGGACTAGTATATGACCGTCCATAAGTTGACTGTAAACAAACATCAGCAGGACGCGCTAAGCTGCTATTATCTTCCGCTTCAATATCATGATGCTCCATAGAACTAGATACAGTAGCCCGCAGACATCCTGATTGCTCAGCAACATGAAGTGCTGTGTTATTATTTACGCTTGTTGTCCTAAGATCAACTCTAGGTCGTGTGAAATAATTAACCCTACGTGAAGGGTTCCGAACATAAGCTTTATTCCATACAGCCAAACCTGTTTTGTCCTTATTCATATTCACTGTACTCAATAACCTCTGTTTGCTCGAATCCAAATTACCGTTCCTTGCATTTCGAGCAGTTAAGAAGCTTTTACCATCACACACCTCGGATCCGTCTTGATGCCTAACCCTTCTGCCATTTTCCTTCTCTACCATCCTCAAAAAAGCCATCTTATCTGCTACAGATACCGACTTCTCACTAGTATACACATCAAGGGACTTTAAACCATCAGGGTTACATGCTCGGTCTTCAAGAGGATATACCTTTCTAATACAATTAACGACTCCCTTACGTTCCAGGTGTGAGGTAGGTGCAAACACATTTGAAGAATTCCCCTGTCTCGCACGCAGATGACTAGTCGCTTCCATATCATTTTCCATGACCTTACATTCTAATTCGGCCATTTCAACCTCCTCCTGAAGATCTAACATTTTAAGCTGCCCTTCTAACTCAAGTCTCCTTTCCAAATTCTTCTTTTTTAGTAATGCCCTTTCTAACCTCAATCTATAAATACTAAACTGAGAGTGAACCCTAAATTGAAGTGTTAGAAAGGGCTTGTTTTGCATAAAGGGATTTTGCAGGCCTGTGTAGAATCTATATTGAATGTTTGTTGTTGATTGCTTGTGATGCACATACTTGGATTGTTGTTACCTATTTTTGTCGGTGAAAAAAACCAAGGTTCTTTTGGTCGGGAGTGTTACGGAAGAAATGAAGACATTTGGCTGATTAAAACCATTATATCATTAATTTCACTGTTTTTTGGGTATATTTGTTTTACCTAACTTGTGAACTTGTTTGAATTATTATTTTCGGCCATTTTGGATTCCTGTTTGTCTTGGTTTGTTCGTTTGCAGTTTTTGCTCCAGGAACCTGTAAAATTGAAGGTATTTGTAATTATTATAATTATTGTTGTTAGAACGACATTGGTCGTCTATTTGTAAATCGACAAACGACATTTTGGTCGATTATTTGTGAATTACAAATATACTTTGGTACCTACTTTGGAGTTTCGTTTCGTCGTTGATTTGGGTTCGTGAATTGCAAATAGATCGAAGTTTTTAGTTAGTTCCTCAAGGTTCCTATCATTATTTGAGGCCCATATGTGCGTGAGGCATGCTCATTGGTCAAGCTTAACATCAATTTGGGCAAGTGACTTTTGTAACTGCCGTATCTCGCGGTCTTGGCGATAACGGTTATGATTTCTGGTTGGTTCTGTTGTTATTTCGACACCACGTAATCACTGACAAATATATTCTTTGCCCTGGAATTATTCCACTTCTCAGTGTCTGGCTAGAAATGAGTATTTATTGTTGATCATAGTCGATCTTGACATGATCGCCATTAAAACACATCGACATAGTGCTTCTTATAACTTCGAGTTTTACTATGTGAAGAATTGCTATACAGATTACTGGCTAAATATAGTAAACTTTGTGTATGAGAGGTACTGGTTTCATATAATAAGTGTGCGCCTCTTTTAATTACAGGTTGCTCAGGCAAAAGGGATAACATATTTCGACAAAAACAAAGTAAATAAATAATTAACCTGTTTCCTACATTTGTCTTATTTATCTCTGATGGAACCTATTTGGCGATAGATATAGTTTGTTGTTGGCGTCTTCGACCGCTGAGGTTAAGGGTCGGTCGATCAATATTCTTTCAATTTCAACCAAATAAGTGCTTAAGTCTCATCAGTCAACGTCTGTTCTCTATGATCAATAATAGCAGCCGATGTATAGATCTAATCATCCGTTCAGAAACTTTACTTCTGTGGCTAGATAGCGGAGGGTTGAAGTGTCGTTGAATTTGCTTCTCTGACAATTCATTACTTATTTTCTTCTGATTCAACTGCCGCAAAAGTCTCCTCCGTAAGACTTCATTTAGCCTTACACTCAAAACCGCTGCCGCCGTCACAAGCCTCGGTATATTGATTTGTGTGATAGGTGCTACACTAGACTTGCTGCACAACAACTAACTTGTGCGTAGGCAACTGCTCCATAAGCGATCTCTGAGGCATCACTGAACAAATACAATTCTACTTTCGCATCAGGTTCGTGGATTCTTTTCTTGATCCCCCCAGCTACATAATATGACCTATCTGACGCATAAACCTCATCCAGTTTGGCCACGTGGATATGTATAGCTCGTTGAGAGGCTGATCCCATCCTATTTGGAATTTACGTAGTTGCGAAATAAGGTAGACTGGAGAAATTAGATCCAGAGGATCGAACAGGGTCAGATAAAATCCCTCTTCTTGACGAGTGTTCGGCTTCAATATAATTGAAATCCAAGAAACTTTAACCGAAGAACTACTATCTACTAGTATTGTTTAGAACTGTAGGATCAAAACTGTTGTATGGACTGAAGAATAACTTTCTGGGTAATTTAGATACGCGCCTTGCCCAGATGAAACCAAAAAACCTGTTTTGGGAAAATGACGGTTCTAATATTCGTCATAAATACAAATGTACATCATTATCTAAACAGATATAACCACTCAGTTATTCCACCAACAATTGGTCCATTATTCAGATCAACAGCAACAAATAAATCTTATTCTATCCCTTAAGCATAGATCAGATTCGTTCGATAGATAATATTTGGTCGCTTTATAACACACAGCTTATACAACATAAATGCAGTTCAAAAGGAAACACGGAAAATCAGTCAAGGCAAAAGAAATAGAAAATATAATATAATACAAATATTATCATCTCAAATGAGATTGAACAGACTAACAAAATGTACAACTCAAGGAATCATTAAGAACAAATTACAAATGTATACATGGACGGATTTTCACAAACAAACACATCAAAAATGGATCGTACTATAACATAGAACGGAAATCTCAGCATATGAGCGAAGTATGGATGCATATTTTTGTCTCAATATCAGGAATCGAACAAACCAGATTCTTGCATAGTAAGAATTACGGTAAAAGACTTAGAAGTGAATAAGACATACACTGAGGAAATTAGTCAACTGTGTCACAAGGTAAGCTCTCACTTTGAATCCTGTAGGCCAATGGAAAATATGAAGATCATGGAACACGTTAAGCTGACAAACGGAGTCACACATGGAGAGAATGAATATCAATTGCATAGAACTGGAAAGGAAGGATTAGGACTGAGCAGGTTGAAATACGCTGGTCGGCGGCCTATAATGCAACAATGGTAACAGGCATACGTCGTAGGTATGTTAGTAAGTACAATGCTGTACAGAGTTGTGGTAGACGTCTTACAGGAAAAATGAATTGTACTTATCTCTGTTATCATGTCGACGAATTTACGTTGTAGTTCAAATCACCCAGTATAAAGAGTTGGATACAAAGCATAGACGAGTTGTTGCAAATTCGTTCCTCGTCTTACACTTTACCAGAATAAATCTATTTGAAGTGAAGAATAGTGAATGTCAACGAAGCGACATAGCATGAAATGGATAACTTTCACAGTACATTTTAAGTCACAACATCATTATTCGCAGAAGTTCATTCATGAACAGTGAAGTAGAAGTAAAATTTTGTACTACGTATATACATTATTTCCTGTGAATAGATGATTAAAAAAAAAGGTTGCTGTATGTGAATTTACGTTTCCTATTTATCTTATAAACATCTCCTCCGAATGATCAATGTGCAGAAACCAATTTCGAACATGTAGATTATGTGAGCAATAAACTGAAAGACGAGAAACTATGCAACAAAGATGTCTCCTAATCTATCTTTTTATAATTCAGCTAACAGAATAAGTAAGTCGGATTGAAATATTCATGTTATCTTTTATTCTGTAATAATGATAACGCTAACTATTACCTGTTATGCAGGTCGCTTGAATACTAAGCTCTATTGAATCGATTATTGTGATATAATACATTGCTCGCATTCGACCACTGATGGTCTCGGTGTAGAATTACAATTATTCTCAGTATTTACAACATGGAAAACATGCGTGATTCAAACTGACTGTGCAGGTATTTAGGTACAGTCTGAGTATACGAAGAGAATGTTCGATGAATGGACGGTGTTGCAGCAGGAAAATGTTTAGGCAACAGAATATTGATCGCTCGATCTTATTTCCATCTGTTTCTTCAAATTGCTTACTTATAGATCCAGATCACAAATGGTATTTTAATTTGTAATTTATTTCGGTTACAGCCTGAATACAACATACTTGTTTAGTGTAGTATACGATTTCCGTTCGAAACATAATCATGTGAAAACAGATACCTGTAATTAGTTTATTTCAATGTTATTGTACATTCACGAACAACCGATAATTTTCCATGGTTGAATATTTTATCAGTGCTGTACACGATCTAACGAAATTACGTCGACTTGTATTCGTTTGCTATCTCTACGTTATTTATTGTGATTGTGTTCTGAGTTTCGATTACACGAATAACAGTACATTGAACAAGTTACATTCTAGAATACACTTATAATACAACAAATCTCTTTCCTATATATACCAAAACAATTTGTACATTACGAATTATATTTATCAACAAATAAATCTAATCTACTTCAACTAATCTACTTTAACTAATCCAAGTAATCGTTGATGATCTCCTCACGATGCTTCAAATGAACGAAAACAACAGAAGTTATCAATGAATATGTAAATCAGAGCCGTACAGACCAGTTCGTCAACAAAATAATCAGTAACTAATTGTACAGAATAAAATGAACAAATGAACTGACAAATATCAATGTGTTTCACTATGAAGCCAAACGAGCTAAGTGCATTTTCAACTTGATCTTGTTAGCTGAGCTGCACAAACTATTTTAGCTGTCCTGTTTCCCTATCACATTGGTTAACGTTCCCTTCGTCGAAACTAAGTCGTATCCTAATTATAAGATGACGACAAACTAGTTGAAGTTTGTGAGTATTGTTCACTATCAGATGAAAGCAGCAAATCCCATTTTCAAAATGATCATGCAAATCGATAGGCATTTAGGATTTCCAATATGATCTACTGGTGTTTGCTTTTCACTTTTCATTCATTCACTACGTTAAGCAGCGGGTCTGCATATGATTGGCTGAATGAGGAGTAGTTTCTGATGAAAGTGTCTCATCACATGAATCATGTGAATACTGTCCAATCAATCAGCAAACAATATGAAATTCTATTTAGCCAATTGCATCATGCAATCAATGTCCAGTGTTTAATATTCAAACTTTGTGATATTGGTGCGATGGTGAAATCTTCAGATAAGTTGAAAGAGGTAGAAAAGTCAAGTTATCATGATATCTCTTACCATTTTCAATGAACTATTCTACACGTGACCATGTTAACAAACAACGGAAACAATTAAACATTTGTGAATCATTCAGCTCTTCCATATGAAAATTTCATAAGGTATTGCAATGGGTTAACCAATCGGTTTGCTAATTGACAAGATACGATCTCAGTTCCTTCTGATACGAGTTAATGTTGGTAGTTTTGAAGTACCACAGAAAATTATTTACTGTCTCGTTTCAAATAAACATATCAATGCTATAATACTGACATGGTAAAAATGACACAAAACAAATAGTATCAGTGACCAACTATCAGTGGAAGAGATCACAGACATAATGTGAACAGAGTATAATCAATCAATTGTTTCACGTATTCATAGGTAGTTGTTTTGAAATAGTTATTCATTGCAAAATATATGTAGTTCTCAAATTATTCATTATCACGTGAGAAATCATTAGTGAAGACAAAATAATAAAAAGAACTTTCTATCAACCACGAATTGGATATTCTAAAAG
>CALYCR020000163.1:0-16047 GCA_944470395.2 Schistosoma turkestanicum | reverse complement strand
ATCTGAATGCCAGTCTCTTTCGTATTGTGAAAATGTTAACTACATGCAATTCAAAGATAGAATTATGCATACAGAAACAGTTTACAGGATCACTTTAATTGCAATGATCTCAGTTTTCTGATGTGTGTTATTACACTTTCTATTCATAACTTCGTTTTTTGAATGATGATCAAATTGAATTAGAATTTTATCCTTTGAAATCCGCAGAAAACCATTCAAGCATATCAAAAAGACATGTTTACGTTCATTCGTACTTTCTAAACTTTTCTCACTGAATCATACTTCTTGAATAGTATCTTCTAATCCTAATCTCTCCGATTACTTCTAATACCTTTACTACCTCTTCTACTATTGGATTTGAATTGACAATTACATCTCTGTGCTGATGTGGTATGGCAACATGAACTGATGTACATACGTACGAAGTTCTACGTTGCATCTGACTGACTGACGTTCATTCGTAACATAATGTTATCCCTTTTGATTAAATCCTATTCTCACTCACGTGTTATTCACTAAATAATTGAATCTTCGAACTTTAAACTCCTATAAAATGAATAGTCAGTTTGTCAATTTAAAATGTAATTAACTTTGACTAGATCCCATGAATTCCACTCATGATACAAACTTATCGGTAGAGAGAACTGTAGACTAACATCTTATGGTAGTTAATACATCTTAATAAAGAATACTTATGACATATTCAACATTTCAAATCATTAATCAATCATTGTTAGACCACCATTAGAAACCTGCAAGCACTGAAAGACGGCCGTCTCGTCCTGGTATGGGACTCACCAGCAGTGCGCATCCACAACTCCTGCACCTCGCAGGATTCGAACCCAGGACCTTCGGTATTGTGCGCGAACGCCTAACCATCGGACCACTGGACCGGCATCCAACGGTGTTAATGTCTAACTCTGATTGATCTAGGGATTTTGCGCGACCCCACCCATTTGTCTTTGGTAGTTACTGCCTACACCCGACAGTCACGTCTTCTCAACTAGAACTCCGAGAATTTCCTCACGAAGCTAGTCACTATTGAGGCCTGTTACGATATTTTCCCGCTTCCATGTTTCTAACAGTGGTCTAACAATGATTGATTGATGATGATTTGAAATGTGTAAACACACAAACCTCCAAAACTCTGCCCGAAAATATTCAACATTATCAGATTGATCATTAACACACAACATTAAACTTACACTAAAAATATATTGTGTATAGCATTATTATTAAAACCACTTAGTCCTAGTGTTCACAAAGGAAACAATTCACTAGTTACCATATTCAATGATCAATTATTATGAAACAATAAAAAGTAACAATTCATTCGATAACCAACTTAACACAATTAATAAAATAGTAGTACATTAAATTGTATGTAAAAAGAAAAAAAGTTACTACTTAGTTCATTGACAACAAACTATCTACAAAACCTAATCTCTGTGATTACTGCGCAGTAGTTCTCTCCGTCTTACTTTATGGCTTTGAAACATGGCCAGTGAGAGTTGAAGATATTCGTAGGTTACTGTCTTTGAAGCATTGCTCGTATACCGTGGGACTACCGAGTAAGCAATGCTGTCGTTAGGAAACGAGTACTAGGTAAGGATGGCAGATCAATAGATGAAGTGGTGAAACTTCATCAGTTGAAGTGGTTGGGACATGTGTTGCGTATGCCTAACCACCGACTGCCTCGAAGAGCTTTTTTTTGTAGTGTAGGAGTAGGTTGGAAGAAGGTTAGGGGCGGCCAAACCAAAACATGGCAGAAATCCATGAAGTCATTGACGAGTGGACTTAGCCATGTCGGTGAATTGTCGACTACTTGGTTGGGTTCCGCGAGATGATAATAATCGATGGTTAGAGACCTTGAATGACATGGCCCAAAATCGTTCGCAATGGCGCCAGTGCATTTATTCTTTGTGTTCTCTCAAATCCTGATCTTCTGAGTTCTTCAACCCCTCTACTTTTGACTTTCTAAACTTTTCTCACTGAATTATATACTTCTTGAATGATATCTTTTAATCCTAATCTCTCCGATTACTTCTAATACCTTTACTACCTCTTCTACTATTGGATTTGAATTGACAATTATATCTCTGTGCTAATGTGGTATGGCAACTTGAACACTGATGTACGTGTGTACGTACGAAGTTCTACGTTGCTATTTATCAATTGACTAATTGAGTTCGTTGACAAATTTACACCGAAAAAAAAGTTATTACAGATGTCTTTCAACAAATAAGAAGACAAAAACTTACTACAGGTTGATCACATGCATACAAATTAAGAATGACATTTTTCATTTCCAAATCAAAACTGACAGCAATTTTGACTGGACTTTTGTCATCATCATCATCATCAATATTTTGTGCATTTTTTTTCTCGTCAACTTTTGGTTGTGTTGTCGGTTGTTTTTTATCAGTCGATATAACAGAAGTATCACCAATTTGGATTGATGTTGTTCCGGTGGATGATGATAATGACGATGATGGTAAGTCATTGAAATTATCAAAAATTACTTCTTGAATAGAACGATAATCACCTTGAGAACATGAAATCTACATAGGGGGAGCAGGGAAAGGTAAAGAATAGGAAAAGTTTCAAATTGGAAATTTTCCTGATCAAGTGTGAAAAATGATATTTGATATTTTGTTTTTATGATTAATAATGTAAGCACCATAAGATTTTAAGCGGTAATGATCTATGATTTGATACCACCTAAATTAGGTATATACTTATTAGAATTGTAGACTATAATTAATCGGCGAAATGCTTGAATATTTGGGCTAGCTGTTTTTTTCTAACATGAAAATATTTCAAAAAGATGCCTCTTATTGATTGTTTAACATGTCAATTAATTGCATAATCTATTTAGGCGAGTATATCAAACGTTTACAAGCCATCGTGCTTTTACAGGTCTCGTCGAGTTATGTTTTGCTGTATAGGAGTAGGTTGGAAAAAAAACTAGGGGCGGCCAAACCAAAACATGGCAGTCACTGACAAGTGGACTGAGTCATGTATATAGATGTAGGCTACCTGGTTGAGGTCCGCGAGACGATAGTCACCGATGGTTAGAGACCTTGAACAACATGGCCCTCAGAATCGTTTGCAATGGTGCACATGCATCCACACTCTTTCTGTTCTCTCAAATCCTAATGTTCTGGATGTGTGATTTATTTTGTCCTACAGATGTAATTCTAGAACAGTAAACGCAATACTGGCGAGCACAGAGTCAATGGTAAAGCTATAGTCAGAACAAAATTAACATTTCATTTAAACTTTATCTGTTTCTAAACATAAAAACAATTAAATTAGTACAATAAATAAGGGAATTACAATTATCAAGTAAGACGAGCAAACGTACCGACCAGTATAGCGTGTCTTATGGAAATGAATAAAACTATGAGTCACATCAATATAATAAGATATTAACGTCCTTCAATTATTAGGTCATTTACAACAAAGAAGATTTACAGACACGTCAGATCAGATCACGTGGTGGGAGCTTAAACCACAATTTGATTGGTTTGTTATCATATAACTACAATTAGTTATGGAAATAACTAACACTGGATTCTTCACGACCGGTTTTTTTTCTCTTTTTATAATCGATTCCTCTGGGGTATACATCTCGAATGATGTATGTATGTACGTACGAAATTCTACGTTATAACTAACTAACTGACTGGTTGACAAGTCATCACTTCAAAAGGTACAAAAATGATAGGCTGAAACATCGAGCAACATGTTGAGAAAAGAACGAACATTAATGAAATGTCAATTCCTCAATAGCTCTTTACTTACAACTGTTAATCAATAATTGTTTTTCGTAAAGTAAAACTTGTTGAAATAATCAATGCTGAGTATTTCATATTGTACTAGACATATAATATTGAATAAAGTCATTACTATTGTTAATAACAATAAACTTAACAGATTGATATGACAATTTAAAGTTTTTGAAATAATTAGGCATATAGTAAGTAGTGGGTTAACAGTGAATGTGTAGCACCTGATATATATCTTGTACTTTTATCATTCTTGAGCTTGTATGCACATGTACGTAGTTGGGCATTCATTGCTTGTCACCTACACAATATAGTTATCTGAATAGATGTATCGATTATTAACAGTTTGAATAATTCAATGTCAATATCGACTGTATGTGTAGGTGGCAAGTAATGAATGCCCAAGCGTACAGTACATGCGCATACAAGCTCAACAATCACGTCAGGCTCACCAATTTATTGTAACGTTAGACTTTCGTTATCTTCGATTGCCCGTATATCTCCGTCTTGATGATCGTCGCTACGAGAGAACACCACGAATCATTGCCACAATTTCTTTATTATTCCAATTATCTTAATGATCGATATACAAATATCGGATTTCATTCAAATATGTATAGGTCGATATTGACATTGAATGATTCAAACTGTTAATAATCGATACAGCTAGTCAAATAACTAACTATATGTGTAGGTGGCAAGTAATGAATGCCCAACTACGTACATGCGCATACAAGCTCAACAATGGATAAAAGTACAAGATATAATATGTGAGGTGTTACAAATGTACTTAGTGGTAAGTAAGCATAAGAAAGACACAATTTATATTTAGGCTTTCCAATAAACACAATGTTAATCAAAGTCAAGTCATTTTATTTGATAAATAATTAAGAATACTTTAAATCTAATGGAGAATTCATGAAGTTACTCTAATTAAAGAGAAATCATGACATTGTTTTTTTACATGAGACTGGTGATAGATATTCTGTGACTTAACCTGTTTTGACACTACATGTAGCGAACCTTAAAAGTATATAAAAACTGAAAGAAAGCAAAAAAAACTTTGTAAATTACTGAGTAAATATTTCACAAATGCCAATGTAAAATAACTGCTCTACGTAATCAGTTTATGTGGAAAAAAAAACAGTTTAACAATAGAAAGTGAATCAGTTTTAGTTCGTAGGTCATTTTACTAAATTGTGTGCCATTGTTACAGGTTTCGACGATCGAATTGATGAATAAATATCACTTGTTCATTTGGAAAGTTACTGATGTCAAAGTTAAAAGGATTTGTAATTAAATACGTTTTGCTAGTATTATTACAAAAAGTCGAGATGAGATCGTGAATGCTGTCAAAGGTATGAGGTATGTATGTCACCGCCACATCGTGAAAAGATATATTTTCTAAAAGTGCTCGAAAAGTAAACTGAGTAATGAATTTTATGAATTGGAAGCGTGGCTACAGAGTACAAGAGATAACTGCTTGAGATTTATAGCCTGCACGGTGATTTTGGATGCAGTACTTGAAGTGCCAACTCGGTGCTTTTAATACCTTATCGACATCATGAGAAAACAGAACAGCAGAGTAATGCGTATCATTTTTATGAATGAACCTTCTTAATCCCTCTCTCCGTATATGTCAGCTGTCTAAGAGAAATACCTGATTACCATCACATTCGTGTTACTTTACTTACTTACGCCTGTTACCCCCAATGGAGCATTGGCCGCACACCAGTTTTCTCCAACCAACTCTGTCCTCGGCTTCCCTCTCCAATTCTGTCCAATGTTTGTTCATTCCTCTCATATCTTTCTCTATTTCTCGGCGTAATGTATTCCTTGGCCTTCCTCTTTTCCTTTTGCCTTGAGGGTTCCATGTGAGGGCTTGTCTCGTGACGCAGTTAGGTGCTTTTCGTAATGTGCATCCTATCCACTACCACCGCTTCTTCCTTATTTCCTCCTCCACTGGAATCTGGTTTGTTTTCTCCCACAGTTCGTTGTTGCTGATGGTGCCTGCCCAATGAATACGAAGTATTTTGCGTAGACAACTGTTAATAAACACTTGTATCTTCTGGATGATGGCTTTAGTAGTTCTCCAAGTTTCCGCTCCATACAGTAGAACTGTCTTCACATTTGTATTGAAAATCCTGATTTTGCTTTTGGTTGAAAGTTGTTTGGAGTTCCAGATATTTTTCAACTGTAGAAATGCAGCCCGTGCTTTGCCGACCCGCGCCCTCACATTTGCATCAGATCCACCTCTCTCGTCGATGATGCTGCCAAGATATGTAAAGTTGTTAACGTCCTCGAAAGCATCTCCATCAAGAGTGATTTGGTTGGTGCATGTTGTGTTGCATCGGAGAATTTTGCTTTTTCGTTTATGTATGTTGAGACCTACTGCTGCAGAGGCTGCTGCTACACCGGTCGTCTTCTCTTGCATTTGTTGTTGAGTGTGTGATAGAAGAGCCAGATCATCTGCGAAGTCCAGATCGTCGAGCTGCGTCCTAACTGTCCAGTTGATACCGTGCTTCCCTCCAGACGTCGACGTCTTCATAATCCAGTCGATGACCAGGAGAAAGAGAAAGGGTGGGAGTAAGCAACCTTGCCTGACACCGGTCTTCACCTCGAAAGAGTCTGTTAGTTGTCCTCCGTGCACGATTTTGCACGTGTACGGCCGGCTAAACGAGTTTGTCACTTTCAGTTTTACATCTCTCAAATCAACCCTTATACGAGTGTAGAACCTAAAGAATCAAGTGTTCTAGCTCGATTAGATCATCACAATAGAGATGTTTGACCAACACATCAGTGTAGTAACTACAATCAAGTGGTAAAGATAAGAATGAACACAGGGAGAGACAGAGAGAGTAACAATGCGTTTTTCTACACATCAAGAATAAAAAACAACACAAATGAAATACAATTAATCAACACTTACAGAAATTTCATTTAATCCACCACTAACCGACAGGATAGGTATAGCAGAATAAATATTTGGATTGAGATTACGACGCATTTTTAATTCGACATTAATTGGAAGGAGAACACGTTTCTCAGATTTAACAGAACTTTCTTCTAGTATTACCCTAATTTTATTTTATGGTAATAATTGGGAAAAAAAATGCCATCAAAAACAGAAACAAAATGTAACTAAATTTTAATTGACATGAAAAAAAAAACATATCATACAGTTAGTTATAAAGAAAATGAGAACAATGCTTTTTTATCCATTGTTATTGGTAGTGAGTTCAAACCATGTTCCGACATAAACACGTCTAATACCTAAACCTTTGAAAAAAAATATACATTTCCAGGTCGCTCAGTCAGTTACAACGTACAACTTCGTACGTAAGTACATAAGTTCAGGTTGCTATTTTCAGGAATCAATGTTTGTAAAAAAATACATGACATGTCCTACTGTGATGCAGGGAAGAGTTAACTGGAGGTTGATACCAATAACAGAAGAGTTACAGGAGCCTGAAGTGAATGGCATGATTTGAGTATTTGAATATCAGCGTAGAAGTGAAAGAAGACAGTCTATAACCAACACGGATTGCAGAACATACAACAGATGCAAATGGATGGTTATATACAAAGTGTACATATTTCACAAACAATTAGTGTTTTCACTACATGTTTTTCATCTGAGCTTGTCTCCTTCGTAAACAACTACATAAACATTAAAAGTTTATGATCCAATGGCATGTTCGTTTAACAACTGTTAAGTTACAGATTACACTGAGATGAGTGAGATTGATTATTTGAAATGAGTATTGAATATTGTAACTAATTTCGCTCAAAATCATTAGTTCATTTATATCGGTTGTTTGCATATTCTCATTGTAGTTTAAGACTAAAAGTGATTAGTCGATTATATGCTCATATGTGTGTATTCTGTGCGGACTGCCTTGATATTTCCATTAGGTTAAAAAATACAGATGAATAATGGCTAATAGCAGAATCTAGGACGTATATTTCGTCCAGTTGATGAGTCCCAATTGGGATGAAATGCACATTCTGGATTCCACTGCTAGCTATCTATCATCCATCACTGTTTATAATATTAAAATTGTTTACATTTCTTTGCGGTGGTGGTGTTTGGTTTTCTGTGATGGATGTTTTGGTTGTGGAGCATTCATTGTTCTTCTGAACAACATCATCAGCATAAACTTCAGATAGAAGTGAAGCATTCGAATTTCTCCACGTTTGACCTGTAGCTTGTTCTGCTAACCTCGATCTTGATTGGTTGCTGTTGACCCGTTGTTTGCACCTTTGTTTTGATTGTATCCCTCTTTTGATTTGTTTCTTGATCCTATGTCACCTATGATTTTCCTGATTGGTTGATAAATTGGGTCAACGTCGATGTGTTTGTTGATTGCTGAATGACCTGAGCGCCAAGCTTCTAAAAATTTCCTAGTGTTCTTTGTCCTCCCACTACCCAGTATTTCCATATTGTTCCAATCAAATATTTGTCCATAATTGTCGGTGTGTATTGATTGATATAAGCGAAGCGTTGCAGTGGCGTTTGACTGCTAATTGGTGTTCACGTAAATGAAGCTGAAGAGGCCGTCCACTTTGTCGTATGTAGTGTTTTTCACATTTTTTTCCTTTTTAAATTGTTCACTTCCCATTTCATTGTGATGATATTGTGTTGTAGTGGTTTAGACTTAAAACACACTTATGCCAAATAACTAACTACATTTTACTCAACACCAATATTCAAGTGAAATAGGAGAATGAAGTGTATATATATTTTTCTTATTCAGTCAGTCAGTCAGTCAGTTGCAACGTAGAACTTCGTACGTATGTACATAAGTTCATGTTGCCATACCACATTATTAGCACAGAGACGCAAATGTCAAATCAAATCCCATAGTGATAAAGATGGTAGAGGTATTAATGTTATAATAAAGAAGACTAGGGTTTAAGATATTATTCAAAAAATATAACTCAGTGAGATAAGGTTAGAAAGACAAAGGTAGAGGTGCTGGCTAATCCAGAAGATTAGGGTTTGAGAGAGCTCAAAGAGTGGATGCACCTGCGCCATTGCAAACGATTTTGAGCCATGTCGTTCAAGGTCTCTAACCATTGATGACTTTCGTCTCGCGGACCCCAACCAGGTAGCCTACATCTACCAACATGACTCAGTCCACCTGTCAATGACTTCATGGATTTCTGCCATGTTTTGGTCTGGCCGCCCCTAGCTTTCTTCCAACCTACTCCTACACTACAAAACATAGCTCGTCGAGGCAGTCGGTGGTTAGGCATACGTAACACATGTCCCAACCACCTCAACTGATGAAGTTTCACCACTTCATCGATTGATCTGCCATCCTTACCTAGTACTCGTTTCCTAACGACAACATTGCTTACTCGGCCGTCCGACGGTATACGAGCAATCCTTCTTAAACATCTATGATCGAATACTAGTAACCTACGAACATCTTCTACTCTTAACGGCCATGTTTCACAGCCATATAAGAGAACGGAACGAACTGCTGCGCAGTACACCCGCCCTTTGGTTAGCGAACGGATATCACGCCTACGCCATAAGTGACGCAGGTTGGCAAAAGCCAATCGAGCTTTCTGTATCCGAGCTGAGATTTCGTCAGTCACCAGACCGTCAGCACTGATGAGACTCCCCAGATAAGTGAAGTGATCTACACGCTCGACTACTTCACTCCCTATCACTAGTTCAGGTGCCAATGCAACCCAGTCTTGAAGCAACATTTTGCATTTCGAGGGGGAAAACCGCATCCCGAACATGCTCGCATTGTTGCTTATGGTAGTCAGAAGACTCTGCATTTTGTCAGCGTCTTCACCGAATAGAACTATGTCATCGGCATATTCTAGATCAGTAAGCGATTTTCCTGGTAGAAGGTCAACCCCTGAAAAATCTGACGAGCTTAATGTTAACTCTAAGAGGATGTCTACGACAAAGTTGAACAAGAATGGAGAGAGTGAACAGCCCTGACGGACACCACTTGATGTAGAGAATTCAGATGACAGTTCGCCATATGCTCTCACCCGACCAGTGGTGTTCGAGTAGAGTGCTTGTATAAGGTTAATGTACTTCTTTGGTACACCTTTCAATGACAGACACTGCCACAGAACCTCACGATCCACAGAGTCGAATGCCGCCTTAAGGTCCAGGAACACGACTATTGTCGGACGTCTAAACGTGTGTCTGTGTTCCAGGACCTGTCGTAGTGTGAAGATGTGGTCTATACAACCACGTCCAGGTCGAAAACCAGATTGGTTTTCTCGAGTCTGCTCTTCGCGAGCTCTAGTTAGACGTCTAAGTATAATCGAGGCTAACAATTTAGAAACTATATTAGTTAAACTTATTCCCCTGTGATTGTCACAAGAGGACTTCTGTCCTTTCTTGTAGATTGGGACAATTAGTGACTGAGACCAGTCAGATGGGATTACGTCCATTTCCCAGATTCTACCTAGGATCTCGGTCAGTTTAACCGTTAAAACTGGACCACCATACTTAAACATCTCAGGATTAAGCCTATTGGGACCTGCCGCTCTACCTCTCCTTAGATTTCCTATAGCTTTCTCAACTTCATGTAAACTGGGAGGACTTAAATCGATTTGCCATTCAGGATGACTGGAGATCGTGGGTAACCGAAGAGTGGCTGAAGGCCAGTTGAACTGATCCCTAAAGTGTTCTGCCCATCGGTCCAGCCTCCTAGATTGAGAATGGATAATAAGACCATCCTTTTCCGAGATAGTCTCACTTACATTCGGGTTCCTAATACCGGTTTCTTTGATAAGGCGGAAAAGTTGTCTGGTGTTGCCGATCGCCGCTGCCTTCTCCATCGCTTTTGCTTTCGCCACCCACCACTGTTCACGGTCGTTACGTAGGCTTTTTATAAGTCTGCGCCTAAGTTGAGTACGCTCTTCATCATGTTCAGAGCCAGGTGGGATGCGTTTTCGTGCATCCATCAGTTCGGTGGATGCGACTGAAATCCACGGCTTCATCCTAGCCTTATGGTTTACCTTGCTAGCAGATATCACTGCTGTTTCCACAGCCTTCTTTATATCATTCCAACCTGCCTCCGGATGGGAATCACTTGCATGATCGCCCAACTGTTTTTCTAGTTCCTCCTGAAATACTTTCTTAGCTTGATTATCATCAAGTAAAGCCCTAAGAGGCTTTCTTACGGTGTCTTTCCTACGTCCAGCAAGCAGGCTCAAACAAATACGTGCTCGCACTAGGGCATGATCTGAATCTAAACATGTGCCCCAGAACGAGCGACAGTCCTCTATCGAACCCCTCCATCGGTGGCTGATGGCGATATGATCTAGTTGTGTCCAACGTTGAGACGCCTTCGGGTGTCGCCAGGTCAAAAGGTGTTTTTCCTTATGCTTAAAATTAGTGTTTGCTAGAAATAGTTGGTTATCTGAGCATAGTTGCAACAGACGGTCGCCATTGTCTGTTCTTTGAGCCGCGAGACCGTAACATCCACCTAGGTGTCTTTCATTTTCACTTTGTCTACCTACTTGTGCATTGAAGTCACCAGCCATTATAACTATATCAGAGCGCTTAAATTTTTTGGAGGAGGTCCGAAAGCTTTCTGCAAAACTCATCTTTTACATCATCTGGGCTGCAGTCAGTGGGGGCGTAGGCTGATATGACGAAGAGGCAACGGCGAGTGTCCCTATCTTTCCGAGTCCTTACTGTCCCGTTCAGTCGGACGGCGCACAATCGACTATCTACAGGGATCCAGTCAAGGAGAGATTGTTCTGCCCTACGACTCAATGCTATACCTACGCCGGCGAGGCCCCTAGAAGCAGCATCAGGGCTACCGGATACACGAAGGGTAAATCGAGCTGCTTCTTTATCTTGACATGGTGAGGTCAAATGAGTGATGCTACTCGGATCCTGTATGCGCGTTTCCGAGACGCAGCACACATCGATGGAACGAGATTCTAAAGTCCTAGCTAATGACGCCTGTTGCCCTATTTGACACAATGTCCGTACATTGAATGCTCCAACATGTAGTTTGGAACGGGGTTTAAGGAGACCAGGAACGACGTTTCGCAAACTCGCATCGTTTGCATTAGCTGTGCACTGTAATAAATGAATGTGAGAAGAGTTAGTTGTGGAGATAAGAGAGGTATTAGGGAATGTAGGAAGGATTTGATTTTGAACAATTTTGTCTCGTGTGCTGTTGCGGGTATGAGGGCGGTTATCACTTCCCGGCTGCCCACACCGTGGAAGGTTGTTTCTTGACGAATATACAGATCCAGACTGAATGCTTCTAATGATTAGGTTATCATAAAGCTTGCAGATACTAAAGCGAGGATACTGTCAGTCACATACAATGTAGTAGTATCTGACACATGTACGCGTTAGTGCAATTCGGGATATCACATTAGCAAAGCGAAATAAAAGACAAATGCCAGTGTAGGATTAGTAACAGTATTATTTATAGCAGAAAAGACTAACAATAGAAAAAGAAAGATAGTACAAGATTTCGAGAAGCCAATTACAAAGGAAGGTAAACAGTGAGTGAGTGGACGCAACAGTACTCCTACGAATGATGCCAAACCATTTCACTTGAAGTCATCAACCTTTGGTTGTGATAATCGCGAAGACCCCGACACCTACCTATATGACTTAGTCCAACTGTCAATAGCCTCATTGACCAATGCTGCATTTTAGTTTAACCAGCTCTAGATTTCATTCACAACCCACTCTTACACCATATGTTAGGTAAGCAATGAATGATTGAACATACATACCATATACCTCAACCATCACAGTGAATGCTTAAGTCCAACTAGATCATTAAAAATAAAGCTAAAAGGAATTCATTCTAGCAAATTTCGATACAAATTTTAGAATTCGTTAGTTCATTTACACACACACACACACAGACTCACATACACATACCACTTACCTTGATAAACGTAAATTTTCCAATTTCACCACTGTATGCTCAAGCATAATTCCAGGTTCAGGTATAGGAATTTTTATATTAGGCAATAATTTTGACGAATTAATAAATTCGAAATGATTTGATAATGTAATACGCCCAAAATCAATCATTAAAGAAATAGTTGACAATGAATGTTGTGGCATATAAATTACTGGTGCTTGTGCAATAATATTTAAACTAAGACGAGTTTGTGAAGATTTGTCTACAGCTTCTTGAACCTTTAAAAAATTAACAATGAAGATAGCAAGCACAAATTAAAACTTTATACGAAATGAATATATTAGAAATCAGTGTAACAGAGTCAAAATTACCATGTATGATATTGCTAAGCCGTTCTCTGTTTTCTTTC
Organism: Schistosoma turkestanicum; assembly: GCA_944470395.2. NCBI lineage: Eukaryota > Metazoa > Platyhelminthes > Trematoda > Strigeidida > Schistosomatidae > Schistosoma > Schistosoma turkestanicum. The sequence continues at coordinate 2,962 of CALYCR020000163.1, read as the reverse complement.
TATTTCAGGGCGATCAAACATAAACACGCTTTGGAAGCTGAAGTAACAAGCCCAGAGTGTTCTGAACTTACAAGGATGACTCGTAAGACTTTGATAAACTAGCCACCTCTTTTCTGTACAAACCCCGCGTATTTTAATTTCCAAATAAAAGAGTGCCGTGTCTACCAATTTGTGTTCTCTCTCTTGGGGTGAGGGAGTTAAACTAACCTTGTGTGTTGTGATTTTAGATCCTATCCGCCCTTCAGCGACTGCTGGTTACACGTGTTACATCAGCATTTTTAAAATATTTATCAATGTGACATTGAACGGTTTTCTTCAATATATCATGGTGATTTGTATTGTACTAATTGTGAACTAATGGCCTTAGAAATAATTGACTATTGTTGTCGATTTTAAGTTAAATATATTTGAAATACATTTTTAAAAAAAGAAATGAAATTTTAATGTTGTGAATTGATCAGCGTTCGACATCAAAACCGTTGGATACTGGGGTTTCATGGTCCTGTGGCTAAGCTTTCGCACACAAGACCGAAAGTCCTAGGTTCATTCCCGCGTAAAAGGTTGTAGATACATACACTGCTGAGGAATTACATACTGGGATGAAACAACGGTTTAATGTCTCTGGGTTTTTAATGAATGTATAAATCCAAAAGAATCGTAATTACAACAAAATCCAATAATTTCCACAATTCCATACTAGTAATGTAGGTTTTCTTAATTTCTAATGAGTTAAGAAATTTACACTTTAGGTAAGCATATTTTTGCATGTGGAAGTTTAATATCTCAAAGTTGGCATATGTTTTGTGTGTGAAACAGTAATTTAGAGCTTGAAGCAACCGACCCTAACCTTTGCTAATGCGATTCAGTCAACTGAGTGGTAGCAGTATCATGAGGTTGCATATAAAAATTATATTGCAACCTCATGATACTGCTACCACCTTAGTTGATTGAATTGCATTAGCAAAGGTTAGGGTAGATTGCTTCAAGCTCTAAATTACTGTATCACACACAAAACATATGCCAACTTTGAGACATTAAACTTCCACATGCAAAAATATGCTTACCTAAAGTGTAAATTTCTTAACTCATTAGAAATTAAGAAAACCTACATTACTAGTATGGAATTGTGGAAATTATTGGATTTTGTTGTGATTACGATTCTATTGGATTTATACAACAATTGAAAACCCAGAGACATTAAACCGTTGTTTCATCCTAGTATGTAATTCCTCAGCAGTGTATGTATCTACAATCTTTTACGCGGGAATGAACCTAGGACTTTCGGTCTTGTGTGCGAAAGCTTAGTCTCAGAACCACTAAACCTCAGTATCCAACGGTTTGGACGTCGAACGCTGATCAATTCACAACGTTAAAATTTCATCTGTTTTTAAAAAAATATATTCCAAATATATTTAACTTAAAATCGACTACAATAGTCAATTATTTCTAAGGCCATTAGTTCACAATTAGTACAATACAAATCACCATGATATATTGAAGAAAACCGTTCAATGTCACATTGATAAATATTATACAGATGCTGATGTAACATGTGTAACCAGCAGTCGCTGAAGGGCGGATAGGATCTAAAATCACAACACACAAGGTTAGTTTAACTCCCTCACACCAAGAGAGAGAACATGAAGTGGTAGACACGGCACTTTTTTATTTGAAAATTAAAATACGCGGGGTTTGTACAGAAAAGAAGTGGCTAGTTTACCAAAGTCTTACGAGTCATCCCTTGTAAGTTCAGAACACTCCTGGGCTTGTTACTTCAGCTTCCCAAAGCGTGTTTATGTTTGATCGCCATGAAATAGAAAGAAAACAGAGAACGGCTTAGCAATATCATACATGGTGATTTTGACTCTGTTACACTGATTTCTAATTGAATCATTTTCTTATAAAGTTTTATTTTTTGTGCTTGCTATCTTCATTGTTAATTTTTTAAAGGTTCAAGAAGCTGTAGACAAATCTTCACAAACTCGTCTTAGTTTAAATATTATTGCACAAGCACCAGTAATTTATATGCCACAACATTCATTGTCAACTATTTCTTTAATGATTGATTTTTGGGCGTATTACATTATCAAATCATTTCGAGTTTATTAATTCGTCAAACTTATTGCCTAATATAAAAATCCCTATACCTGAACCTGGAATTTATGCTTGAGCATACAGTGGTGAAATTGGAAAATTTACGTTTATCAAGGTAAGTGGTATATGTATGTGAGTCTGTGTGTGTGTGTTGTGTAAATGAACTAACGAATTCTAAAATTTGTATCGAAATTTGCTAGAATGAATTCCTTTTAGCTTTATTTTTAATGATCTAGTTGGACTTAAGCATTCACTGTGATGGTTGAGGTATATGGTATGTATGTTCAATCATTCATTGCCTACCTTAACCATGTGGGGTAAGAGTGGGTTGTGAATGAAATCTAGAGCTGGTAAACTCAAATGCAGCGTTGGGTCAATGAGGCTATTGATAGTTGAACTAAATCATGTAGGTAGGTGTAGACTACCATCTGGTTGGAGTCCTCGCGATTAACACAACCTTCGAGTGAAATGGTTTGGCATCATTCGTAGGAGTACTGTTGCGTCCACTCACTGTTTACCTTCCTTTGTAATTGGCGTCTCGAAATATTGTGCTGTTTTTCTTTTTTCTATTGTTAGTCTTTTCTACTATAAATAATACTGTTACTAATCCTACTCTGGCGTTTGTCTTTTGTTTTGCTTCGCTAATGTGATATCCCAAATTGCACTAACGCGTACATGTGTCAGATACTACTACGTTGGATATGACTGACAGTATCCTCACTATATTATCTGCAAGCTTTATGATAACCTAATCATTAGAAGCATTCAGTCTGGATCTGTATATTCGTCAAGAAACAACCTTCCACGGGGTGGGCAGCCGGGAAGTGATAACCGCACCTCATACCCGCAACAGCACACGAGACAAAAT
>CALYCR020000162.1:0-20329 GCA_944470395.2 Schistosoma turkestanicum | reverse complement strand
GTATCAGAAAGAAACTGATCAATTACAGAAACATATATATATATATATATATATATCGTTGAAACGATGCCTATTATCTTATGTACTGGCAATCAATACTGAAATGTACTTTTATCTATCTGATGAATTAATTGTAAGTCAAACGAAAAACAAATCAGAAATTCTACTTACAGTTAACTTATCAAACATAATCACTTTGTAGCAACAAAAAAGTGAAGTAAGTAACTTTCTCATTTGTAAGTAATTTTTATTGATATATAGAGATATTTTCATTTTAACGAAATTCATTTTTCTGTAGATTGACTTGGTGAATTAAGTAGACCATAACTAATAATCTACCTTATTTCCTAAACACATTCTTTAAGCATATAGTATTCATCTGTACTATGATTTGACTGAGTAATACTGATTACTAAATAAGACTTTCAGAAGTGAATTTCTCAGATGAATTTTTCAGATTTAACCATTACATATTAGTGTGATTCAGCCATCATGAATTGAACTTCTAATAGATATCAGTACGACTGACTACGTGTAGTAATTAGGTATAATGTTGGTTTTTTTTTCACTATGATGCTACATAGAAGACCATATTATAGAAGGTTAATATTTACGGCGTATCAGTTAATTCTTTGTTAGTTAATATTGTGTACAATATACATTGTTTATTAACTAATTTCAGTGTAAAAGGTTATGTTTTAAAATAATATTAATAAAGTTACTATAAAAGCATTCTTTTACATAAACTCGCATTCCAAAAACAAAAAGAATAATAGCTTAATTTTCGTATGGCCACGACACTGAGTGGCTTATCAGCCAACAAGGAAACACTGCATAGTTTTAAAATATTCAAAAGCTAAAAGTATCAACCGTCAAATGTTGAATTATTCCTTCCTTTTAGTGGAAAACAAAGTTTAGCTCATCTATTAAAAGTTGAGTTAGTGTTATGAGTGACGGATATCAGTCCACAGTTTTCGTCATTAACTGAGACCAGCTGTGATTCTTAAAGATTGGGATTATTTTTTTTTTAAAGTTAAATTGGAGTTATGAGTTTAGTTTTTCACATTAAGTTTAGGGTTTTCAGCACTAACTAACATCAACTATGATACAGTAATGCTTTATTATTGGACGGTTTACAAACTAACGAAATTTATAGTTGAGCTTTAGAGTAAGAGTTGGAAAGAAAGGATTGTATCCAGCTGCACCAAACACTACTGATAACTCATTGCATCGTAACGTATACTTTATCATACAAATTTTTGGTAATTTAGCTTGATTATCGTCGTAAATTTACTTTTCAGTTTTAAAATAGGAATTTCAATTGCCTTCAAACATTTTAAGGGTCATTTATTATCGATTTCTACTTCTTTTTATTAATAGCTTATCAATAATCTCTCATTACACTTTGGATTTCACGTACAATAACTTAATAAGTTAGTTCAATCTTGATTGGTTCACTCAAAATGAGTCCAAATTAATGAGGAATTTAATTTTTATCTTTTCCAAGCATTATTTAATTTACCTCTATAGAAATTTCTGTGTAATCACATCAACAAAAGACAGTTGACTAAATTGTACAGATTGACTATTTTGAATATATACTTACTGTATTATTTCTGTTGAAATCTCTCTTCAATGGATTTATGTGAATGTATCTATGTAAACATTCAACAAGAATATACATTGTTTGTATATTTATCTGCAATAATTCAAGTAGATGAATCTTTTATTTAACCGACAATGAACAGTATTTTTCGCCCTTGACGGAAATGATAGCTACATTTGAATAAATATATAGTTAGATTTCATTGTTGATTGAAAAAATTTTCTTTAATGATTCATGACTTGTTTTATCATTTGACTGCTATTGATACAGAATTCTTTACAATTTCATTTCACTACAGTATAACAACTGATTTGTTTTAGAATTTTTGGTTTTTGTTCATGTATTGATTAAATATCTTTGAAATCAATGAATTTTCAAATAAATTTTAGTAATTTTTCATCTTGTACTGACATCATTTGAAAAATGAACAGTCACAATATAATTTGATTTATGTTGAAAATATTGGTCATCCGAATTTAAACTAGCAGATCTAAAAATATCACAAAATCTACAAATCTATGGGTTTGATCAGTGCTCAGAATTTTCAAAATATAAGATTAAACAAATGTTTAAATCGTTTTGGTTTTCACTGTTACTTCAGTTGATACTACTAGTTTATTAAAAAGTTTTTTGAAAGCTTAAATATCTAGCAATTCACTCAAATGCCAAACTCATGGGAAAGTCGAATAATCCAATCTCGTAATTGCCATGTAGATTTATTTATGTACGTTGGCCTAGAGCCCCTCTGGAGTTACTTCTGATCCCCAACCTGGATAAAGAAGGAGGGCATGGGCATGGAGTTACTGACCCCATCACGTAGAAAAGCAACTTGCTAAAAATACTCTAACCAGATCGAATAATTCAATATACGTAACTATACATCTTAAAATGGGAATGCAAGAAGCTTCCAAATCAATTTCTTGTGATGCGATAAAACACTGTGCAACTTTGATCAAAATTATTTATGATAAATAACAATGAAAATCGATGATTTTGTAAAACTAATCTTCCTAATAGCTACAGTTATCTGAAATTTGCCAAATAGATGGTTGAATAAAAATAGATGATTAAAAAAACCAACTAGTAATTGGAAATATTGACTTATTTGTTCATAATGCTGATTGTTGATAGTGGCGTTCAATGTCAGGATAACTTACGGTTGATCTTTGAAAAAGAATAATATTCTTGTTTTAAGGTTCAATTTACATATTAGCCAGTTAAAATAGATGAAACCTTTAGTTATTCAAGTTGACAATCATCACTCAATACGACTGGAGTATTATCAACCTAGTGTCAGCTTAACTGGTTGATTAGTAAATGTTTCAGTAGTATTATAACTGACACACTAAAGTAAGATAGAAATCTGAAACAATCAACCCAGAAATAGCGTTAGAGATTCTGTACAGTTGTATATTATTTTAAACTAACACTGTTATCGAAATTAAGCGGAGAAAATAGTGCAACATTGGTTAGTAATATTTTAGTAGTTATTGTAAGTAGTTTAAATAGCTTCCAAGTTCCCATGAATGCTTACTTTCATAGTTGTTTTACTTCATACTGTCACTCCCAAAATATAAATATGCATCTATTGTGTAAAATATCTACAATGAGTTTGTGTTAACATTAAACTGATCGATAGATTCTATATATTTCAAAGCAATCTTTTATCATGACAGTGTACTCTTGTTAGAATCTCAACGGTATACAGTTAATAATAGCTATGTGTAAGTAATATAAATGAACATTTAACAGAAGAAAATTAATTAATACGCCAATAAAGAAGTTAAAACAATATTAGAAATGAGGAGGTTTGAAAACAAACAAAAAAAACAACAGATATTGTATGAAATGAAGCATACATGTATGTATGTCTGAGAAATGTAACCCGAACAAAAAAAACAACTTATTATTAAAGTTTTATTTATTATGGGTTATCATGAAATAAATCACTAATCAATGACTCGAATAAAAAGTTTTAAAATGTCACTGTTGAATGGAATTTCATTCTCCAGTTTGTGTACTTTATATTGTACACAAAAAATATTCGTAATTCATTTTATCAAATTTATTGAATCGAATTGATTTATGATTATTTTTTAATGATTTTTATTGTTTAATATGTTAACAAAATAAATGAGCTTGAAACAAATGAATAGATAGTAATTTATTGAAACGATTATTTTTCGTTCTTAAATAAACATTTATAAAATACAACATGTCAGTCGATAGATCACTTAGAACGTAGAAATTCGTACACGAGTAGATGAATTCAGGTTTCCATATCGAATCAGCACAGAGACGCAAATGTCAGTTAAATCACATAATGGTAGCGATAGTAGAATTATTAGCAGTAATGGAGAAGATTAGGGTTTGAAGATATTATTCGAGAAGTATAATTCAGTGAAATAACTTTAGAAAGAGGAAGATGGAGATAATGGGTAATTCAGAAGGTTAGAATTTGAGAGAGCACAAAGAGTGGATGCACCTACGCCACTGCAAATGGTTTTGAGCCATGTCATTCAAGGTCTCGAACCATCGAGTATTATCTCGCGTACCCCAATCAGGTAGCCTACATCTACCAACATGACTCAGTCCACTTGTTAGTGATTTCATGGATTTGTTCCATGTTTTGGTCTGGTCGCCCCTAACTTTCTTCCAACCTATTCCTACACCATAAAACATAGCTCGACGAGGCAGTTGGTCGTTAAGCATAAGTAACACATGTTCCAACCACCTCAATTGATGGAGTTTTATCTAGTTGTCTTAAAAACACATGCATTAACAATACAAGTTTAGTTTGTGTGTATACAACTAACACGAAAGGATCGATCGATCGACTGATTCATTGATTGATTAGTTGTACATGCTTGACTAGATTACATTTATTTAATCGATTGAAATAATGACATAATCAAGGTTAAAGGTTCATATATGAAGATTACTTGTTCAATAAAGCTTTTTTGAAATGGATACTTACAATTATCAGTGAGCGATAGTAATTATGAATATTGACTAATTTATTGATTACTATATATGAAACATCACTGAACATTGAGTACACTGTTTTGTTCATATTATCAAAGTGTACAAAGATTAAGTATACACTTGTTAATTGAATCGCATCATAAATATTTACGTTGATTATTAATAAAGACTATGAGAAATTCGTAGGTATTTGATTGAGAATATTCTTTCATATATTGAAACTTGATGTTTTCTATTCAACATTTAACAATATTCCAATACCTGAATTAACTAATGAATATTTATTTGGACATGGAAAACTACACATTTGTAATTGTATAGCTTGAACAAATATATACCATTCGATATGATAGTTGCGTATACTCCTGTAATTTGAGATCTTTGACGACAAATAACTAGAAATCTTGTATCCATGTTTTTGTGGTCATTTTTTTTGTTCATAAAGTAGTGATCTTGAAGGAATCAACGCAATCCTATTTCACCCTATGCTACAGTCAGATTTACTTGCTGTTAAGATGTTGAGGCTCTAACTGACTTCTTGACAGATTGAATTATTTAACATGGTACAAATCCATGTAGTCACTGAAAACTGAACTGAGCCATGTTAGTAGGTGTAGACTACCAGGTCGGGGTCTGCGAGACAATCTTAACCACTGGATAGGGACCTTGAATGATATAGCTCAAAATCGTTTGTAATGGTGCAGATGCATCCATTCTTTGTGTTTTCTCAAATTCCAATCTTCTTAATTGTTCATCACCTCTTTTCTTTTGTTACATTTATTTCACACAATCATATCTTTGAAGCTTAATCTATTCGATTACCGCTAATACTGATACAACTTTTACTACTGTGGGATTTAAACTGACAATTCCATCTCTGTGAGCTAATGTGATATGGGAACTTGAGCTGATGTACGTACGTACCAAGTTCTACTCTGTATTTGACTGACCGACTGAGGGACTTAGAATAATCTAATAAACTAACAAGCACTTTGCTTGTCATCTAGTGAGTTGTCTCCTGTGAAACCAAAGACTAAGTTTCTTCAAGAATAATTAGAAGAAAGCAATAGAGTTATACTGAATATACACATTTTACAGTAACATATCAGATCATATGAATTTCACAGGCGAAAAACACAGAAGTTCATATTATTTCATATTAAAAACGATTGTTGTTAATAGGGAAAATCACAAATGAGAAATCATTCACTTTTTTCTTTAATTAACTTGCTTCGTCATCAGTAGATAAACACAAATATTTCCATCCATGTTACTTAAAAGATGACAGATACTTTAAAAATAAGGAACCCAGAAATTTCGATTTTCAAGCGTACAACACTTGATTATTTAGAAGTTAAAATTTTTATTAAATTGTCAAGAGAATGGACTATTCACCAATTAACTTTGGGATTTCTAGTCGGAACTTTTTCTTATTGTTTAGATTTGTTTGCAAGCTTATTCTTCCTTTCTGCTTACAAATGTCAGATAGTGTGATAAAATAATCCACATATTATTTAAATAAAGCTATTAGAATTCGGACTGTATTTATTAATGTTAATAATGTTGAACAGCTTATCTGCATATGATTCTATTTAAAAGTAAGGTAAAATTGATTGACTTGGCTTCATAGTAATTCAGCATTGTGGACCAACCGAAAATGTTTTGATTGATTGATTGATTTTTGACATTTCTGAAATGCTTATTAAACATTTCATCAGTAAGTTAATGAAGCTTAGTTGTTTAATACAATGAATAGATTTTTTTTTCAACAAAGATTCGATTTCCAATAAACTTGTAATATTATATAATATGGATAAAATATAACCAGACAACTTCAAACTGAACCAGTGTAATCAATGACCTAAATCGAAATATCAGTACTATTTACTCAATAAACACATATATATCCACCACTAGATCAATAACTGACTGACTGTTCATGTGACATGTTTTTGAAAATAACCGGAATGTTCAAAATAGATATATTTTTACGGGTTAAAACAAAATAATATACAAACACTCACATTTATCATAGAAAAATGAATATACAATAGATTAGTTAAAAATTGAAACATTTTTTTCTGTTCAGCTAACAATCGATAACTATATAAGAATTGAGTCTATGAAAATTTCTCATCGAACTCAATATCTGGAGAATGATAAGCTTCATTTGATGCATACTAATGAAAATACCTAGTTCTATATTTTTAACTCTTGACTAGTCATTTTTAATATTGACACTAGAAGTTTTTGAAGACAGTTTAGTTTGATGATGATCACGCATTGAATGAATTCGACTGAGGCTGATAACATAGTCTGATGGTATTGAGTTGGGTAGTTTGTGTGTTTATAGTGATATATATATATATATATATATACCTGGTGCCCAATTTATCAAATGTTGATGAATATTCGGATGAAAACAATAAAAATAGTACTATCAAAAGGGAACTTAATAGTAGTTAACTAATTAGGTATCGTATTTTTGTTGACAGTCTAGAATTCTTGGCTTCAAATGTGAATTACTACGACAAAATTGGCGTTTAATTCAAAATAAACTTAGTCAGCATCTGCTTTTGATTTCAATACAAACCAATAATTACTATTACCCTCATACTGATAATTATTAGTATGTGCTCGCTAGTGACGGGGAACGTTTGGAGGTCTAGTGATAAACCATGACTATTGAAGTTCAACTTGTGTCGTGTGTGAGACAATCACTTGCCACAGACAATCGGCGATGGTCGCACAGTATTGTTGATTGATCACAGTTTGACATTATCACCGTTAGACGCCAACTCATTGGTCTAGAGGTTAGGCATTCGTGCGCGTGGCTCAATGTCCCGGGTCCGATTCCCAGTTGCAGAGTCGTGGATGCTCACTACTCAGGAGTGTTGTCATACTAGGATGGAATGACCGTCCAGTGCTTTCAGATTTTCGATGTGTACTTACATCACTGACTGGAGCAACGGGATGTAGTCAATGTAGAATACGCAATAGCACAGTTTTGTGTTGTATATAAGGAGCAAATTAAAATTGTTGAATTACTGTCTGCCCAGAACGTCACACTGTACAATACTTGCAGTATTATATGAAGCGATTTTTTTCCGATCGTCCAGTTATCGATAAGCTTTAGCTTTCAAACATTTTCTCGTTTATCTTATTGTGAAACGGAAGTGGGAAGTTGATTTCAACTAAACAACCACTGAAAAACAGGAATACTCCACAACATCTTAGTCTTCTAAACTTCTCCGTAACGAGCACCCATGACTTCATCATGGATTTAATACAGGTGCTCAACCTTTAAACCACTGAATTAGTATCCGTTGGTTTGTATTTGCAATTTTAATTGATACTTAGCCTTGTTTGACCAGAATTTATCTCCTTCGATGCTATGTCTCATTTCTGAAATGCGTGTACATCCAAAATATTATTAGATCTAAACTTAAAAGTAAGTGATCTCAGCAGAACATGAAGGTTCTTGGTTGGATACACGGTATTTTAGCGATCTGCATGTTAGAACAAAAATTACATATTCTGTTTGCTATTTTCAAATGTTTCTGTAGTTGTTAAAGTCTATTTGTAATATAAATCATAAACTAATCGACTTCGACAAACTTTATAGAAGTATATGGATTTGTTTGATGAATGTATAAGTTTCGTATAATTTGACTTTAAGAATATTGTATGATTCCTGGTCACTGTGGATTAAGCACAGTACAAAAAATTATTGCTGTTATGTAACTACTGTCAAGTTTATCTTTACTACATTACAAAATATGCTATAAACTGAGTATTTTCGAAAGTTTCTTTGATTTATATCAACTTCTCACACATCATAAACTATGAGCGGCTTTCATATGGAATATTAACATAATACAAAAATTATTATCTAAATACATCTTATATATATACATTTATATATTTATATATATATATATATATATATATATGTATATATATATATAATATTATATGAGTATTATCAGGCGTATGAATGATACAGACTGGATTAAATCATATTATTCACATTAAATTAGTTGAGGATCCCTATTTTACTATGCTTTTATTTTTTTCAATCAATGTTTGCTACCATCTGATATCAGCTTGAGAAGCAGTGAAAGAAAAAGACTATTGAACAACCTTTTGGTCTAAGTTAAGAACATGAAGTTGGACTTAGAACATGACCATGAACAGTGCTTCACTATAATACATTGACATTAACTTACTTACACCTACGCCTGTTACCCCTAATGGAGCATAGGTTGCTGGCTAGCACTCTCCAGCCTACTCTATCCTCCTCCTTACTTTCCAGTTCTGTCCTATTGTTCTTCATTCTTTTTTGTCTGTCTCTATTTCTCGGCATAATGTGTTTTTCAGTCTTCCTTTTTCCCATAAGGGTTTCAAGTGGGGGCTTGTCTTGTGACACAGTTGGGTGCTTTCCTCAGCGCGTGTCCTATCTCCTTCCAGCGCATCTTCTTCATTTGTTCCTCCACTGGAATCCGGTTTGTTCTCTCCCAAAGTATATTGTTGCTGGTGGTGTCTGGTCGGCGGATCCGAAAGATTTTGCTTGGAAAACTGCTAATAAACTGTCTTGACATTTGTATTGAAAATTTCGACTTTGGTGTTTGTTGATAGCTGTTTTGAGTTACAGATTTTTTTCAATGGTAGAAATGCTGCCCTTGCTTTGCCAATCATTGCCTTCACGCCTGCATCAGATCCACCTTGCTTATCAATGATGCTTACCAGATATGCAAAGGTTTTTACCTCCTCCAAGGCATCCCCATCAAGAGTGATATGGTTTGTGCATCATGTGTTGTATCAGAAAATCTTGCTTTTCCCTTTGTATATGTTGAGACCTGCTGCCTCTCAGAATGCTACTAAACTGGTCGTCTTCTCTTGCATTTGTTGTTACGCGTGCGATAGAAGAGTCAGATCATCTGCGAATTCATCTGCATTCTACATTAATCGTTACTAGTCAGTAGTGCATATTTGAAAAAGCTTTATAGTCTGACTGTTGTTTTCTGTGTGGTTTTATCGCAAACGTACTTACTTACACCTATTAACCCTAATTGAGCATAGACGGCTGACCAACGAATTAGTTTTCTGGTTAGTGTTGTTTTAGCCAGTTGGATTTCTACAGGATTCGGTCGTTAACCCCGACCCTCCTTCTTTATCCGGGCTTGGGATCGGCAGTAATCTCAGAAGGGCTTCGGCTAGAGTTTGCTTAACGCAAACATGTACACCTACTTGAGATCCTGCAAACATATAATTCATGTAGGCAATACTTATTCCATCCCTAAAACTACTCAAAATCAATACAGTCATTTTGATAGATTTCAACCTGTAGACCAGGATATTTGGATATTCGCTCAGGAAGTTCAGCTGTCAAGGATTTTGTCTACATTTTCGTAGACATGTTTTCATCAATATAATCAATTTTTAACTTTTTAATCAATGATACTAACAACTTTACTGTAAAACTATCAAAGCTACTATGATAATTTATTTCTTACATTCTAATTCATTTCATTTCATTCTTCTTATTACTGTTACTGTTCTAATATTTTTTGTGACATTGTTAATTGGTCTAGTTTCTTTACTATTATTATGATTGATGCTTTCAATGTAATAGTGTGGTTCATTGAAATCGTTTACTAACTAATTAACTAATATGTACATGTATGTAATAATACGAATAACAATTATCCATACCAATGAACGATTCATATTTAATAATCTTAATAATAACATTAAATCTGTCAATCATTTGTCATTTTTCTATTTCTTTTATTGTATTTAACCAAAATACATTTTCATTTTATACTGAATTCTATCATTACTAATCACAACAATAAGACACATAATATTGAAATGTAAAGAATGCACAATACAAATGAATTGTAAAAAAAGAGAAGAGATTTTTAAGTAAACAAATAGGACTACTGGTATTAGATATTGTCTTAATCCTACAATTAGTTTATGACATTTAAATTGATACAAGAGTAATCGATTGTCAGATTTTTTTCCAAAGAAAAATATCTTCATATTAGTCTTATTTTATGTAAACTAGCTACAAACTAAATGGTTATTACGAATTCTTTGTATTATCATGATTATGATTATTATTATTCGTGTATTTTGTAGTCGTTAGTTTTGGTATTTTATCAAGTTTCATGTACAAGCCAGGATTGACAGAGTTTAGTCGTAAAGTGAGTCAGGTGGTTACTGAATAATTGTATGACATTATGATGACTCTGTGATATGCTTGTCGATTGATGTGCTTGAAACTATTACGAGTTCACCTTACTCGGTAAACGGAGCGCAGATAAAGGATACAGTGACACGATAGGCTATTCTAATCTGTTGACCCGGTCCGGCTAACTATATCAAGAAGTCTTTATAAGGCGTAGATAGTGTATTCTACAAGCACCCAGAAATACGAAGTTGACAAGTACACGAATCGAGCTTATTTATACATGACAGAAACGTCCTTGGGAAGCCACAAAATTATCGTACTAAAATAATACACCAATGAATGAAAATCAAGGATTTTCCGGGTGGAAAATATAATCTCAAGGCCACCTGAGTAGCTTATGAGCGAAAACACAAAAAATCCGAAATTAAGACATTTTCCAAGTGAGTTCTCGGGATCTATTGTCCCCAACATTGTGAAAATTGAAAATAAATGAGTTCATTATTGTGAACCATTGATTGGTGCCCACCTTATAATCTGAAATTGATATTTTCAATTTCACGCCAGTTGGCGGTTGCACTTTACCAGGATAAAACATCACTCCATTTTCACTATTTTTCTATAGTTCTCTGGTTTGTATCATTTCTTGATGAAAATTAACTTGTAACTGGAAGAAACAGTTTAACGACAATAAAGTAAAGTAAAAGAAAACAGAGAAAAACAGGAGATGTTTCTATTTCGGTGTATGAATTTATAGCAAGTGACAAAATTAGAATTTTTGTACGAATTCACACATTTTAGTCGAACGAATCAGCATCCAAGATATATCGCTTAAAATCATATCATTAATTTAGGCAAAATTTTCTTATATAACAGACCAGAAAATTTACAATCTGATGTATAACATCTACTCTTTTGATAGTATAACAAGAAAAAATAGAATTAAAGAATAATTTTTCCTGATATATGTAACTGATTGAACAAATGATGGAACATGACGCATTGTTTTGTTGTGTAAGAGTAGGTTGGAAGAAAGCTAGGGCGTACAAACCATAACACGGCACAAATCCATGAAGTCACTTACAAGTAGACTGAGTCATGTCGGTAGATGTAGGCTACCTTGTTACAGTCCGCGAGACGTAAGACACAAATGGTTAGAGACCTTGAATGACATGGCTCAAATCGTTTGCAATGGCACAAGTGCATTCATTCTTTGTGTTCTCTCAAATTCTAATCTTTTGAATTCCTCATGACCCCCATCTTTCTCGTCTCAAATCTATTTCACTGAATCATACTCTTTGAATAATATCTCCGGACCCTAATCTCCTCATTACTGCTAATACTTCTACTATCTTCACCAGTATGGCATTTTAACTGACGTTGGCTTCTGTGTGCTAATGTGGTATGACAATCTGAAATTACGTACGAAGTTCTACGTTGTAAAAGTAAAGTAGCTTCTTTAATTTTAAAATCAACAAATTTTCATGTTATCTGAATTTTAGCATGAATTAAATTATCTTAGTTAGGACACTAATTCTTTAAATCAATACGTTGAAAATCTGATTGTATTTTCATTAGTGGTAAGTAGTAAAATCCACATTAAATGTTTCTTACCACTTAGAATAGAGTTCTAAAGAACTGGGGATATCAATGTTGAATTCAACACTAGTTATTGCCTCAAATTACAGAAATTGTTTATCTTGAGTAACATTACTAGAAACAATCTATTATAGGTTGCAACGAAACC
The DNA here is from genome assembly GCA_944470395.2 of Schistosoma turkestanicum. Lineage (NCBI taxonomy): Eukaryota > Metazoa > Platyhelminthes > Trematoda > Strigeidida > Schistosomatidae > Schistosoma > Schistosoma turkestanicum. The sequence continues at coordinate 7,795 of CALYCR020000162.1, read as the reverse complement.
AGTTTAAATAGAAAAGCCTAACATATCAGAATCAGACAAACATAAGCATTTTAACTAGCATCATATCCAGAGAATATGTTCCTATTAACATTACAAGGCCAGTGATATGTCATTCAACCTTAGCAAACGGCGAATTCAGGAATATTATTAGAGTAAAAAAAAACTGTTACTCTTAGACTGGTGATGAAATGACCGAGACTGTCTACTGAATAGTATAATGGTTGAATATATCATGAAATCAATAAAACAAAAAGGTGTCTTGTATGCTATCATTAATCATCATGTCCAAAAACAACCATAGATTCAAATTTTTTGATTAAGGATAGACGGCCTAAGGCCTGTATTAGTTCTAGTGAAATTCTAAATGTCACATCTTTTTAATAAGTCAGCTGAATGTGTTGACAACATTTATTCAAGTCCGAGGAGTTGATGACTCAGTTTAAAAACCGGTATGCTACGAGTATTTTGTTCGTCTTCAATTCTTGTATTTGCCTGATATATTATTTAAGTTGTCATGATCTAGTAGAAAGAAAAAGAAAGGAGATATCAGGTCTGAAATCATTTCTTAGTGTGTTCTATACATCAAAATCAGACCAGCTCTTAATCTCCAGTATTAGAGGATACATAGTTTTAACTTTGTGTACCATGAACCTCAAAGTTCTGAAATCACTCTGGTAGCTGCAATCTATCCTTGTTTTCCGAGATATCCATGTTCCCTTTCAAACAGGGGGCTTGAAACCTGAACGCCATTTTCAACTTTTGCTCTCATTATGGTTGTGTATACCGTTGCGAACATGCCAGTATTATAGTGGGTTTTATTCTCTGAGCTTAAAGAACATTTTATATTTATGATTTACAAATTTAGTAAATTTCCATTTAACGATTTGTATTTCAAGTTGTTAACTCCAGTTTAAAAGTTATATACAAATATTCAAAGTACTGTTGAACCTTCCCATAATGTGGATCAGAATAACACATATTCAAACAACATTGTTTTCTTCTTGATCCGCAATAGACTTTGCTCTGATGTACAGTAATACTTGTATGAATATTAAACCAATCAAGACATTCTATGAGTTAATGATAACCGTCAAATAGATTGTATCAAAAGTACAGACTAAAAGTGCAATGACAGACGTACTAGTTATGAGATGTCTAACAAAGACCTAAATAAACGCTTCAAAATAGAGAGTAAATTAACGACTCAAAAAAATAGACACGGAAATAAAATTCATTAAAAATCATTGAAATTTCTTGATCAGAAGTGTTCAACTAATTGGACAAAGATATATGCATATATCTATATTTCAAAAAAGCGATGTAACAGAGGAACAGACGAACTAACAATTTCAGATATAATAATCATGAAAATAAAGCTAATGAGCACATGGAAGAGATAAATTTATCACAAATTTCTCATAAATACACAGGTATGAATTGTTGGCTAGAATTTCTATAGCTTCAGTAATGCACAAGAGAGAGATGAGATCGAACAAAGAAAGTGGTTTCCTTTTTCACTACGATAGTAAATTCCAAACGTTTGCTAAAACAAAAGTTTGCCCTTAAAATTTATCTTTCCACGAAATCATGATCAAACCAAGGTTTATTTTTTATTACTGAATAAAAGTTGTCATAGTTTATGTATTCAGATTTCTAAAGCATGGCGAATTGGGCTTAGGTAAAACTGTACCAAAGTTTTTGTTGATCATGTCTGATAGACTGAGATTACGTGCTGGCTAAATAAGTAAAATGCCTTATGACAATTAATAAAAATCACCTTCGGTTAAAAATTATCCCGTGTATAAACAGTCGCGTATTCGGAAAGTAATATACAAAAATGAATGAAGCTGTGAATCAATCATTATTAGACCAACATTAGAAATCTTGAAGCACTAAACGGCCGTTTCGTCTCGGCATGGAACTACGAGCAGTGCGCACTCACGAACACCCACCCACAAGAATCGAACCCAGACTCTTCGGTCTCTCAAGCGAACACTTAACCTCTAGACCTTCGCTGAAGAGTCTCATACTAGAATGAAACGGCCTTTCAGTGCTTTCGGATTTCCAATAGTGATCTAACAATGATTGATGCATGATTTCAATGTAAAACAACATTTTCCATGACTTTAAGATGAAAAAAGAAATAAACCAGTTATTTCAGTCACCTTTACAAATATTATCAATACTCAAATATATAAGCTTTATAAGGTATAACAAAGCAAAGTGTTTCTACCAAAAATTAATATCAACACTTGAAATCTATGATAAAGTTAATAATGAAAGATTTATTGAAAAAAAGGTGTTACTTAAGTTATAAAAAACCGTAAGATTGAGTTAGTGATAGATAATAGATGGTGATGACGATTGCCCCTCAAACAATAACGTATATTGAAAAGTTTTGAATTCTTGATTTTTAAAAAGACGGATAGATCAAATTTCGATAGAACCATGAGTGTTGTCTTATTGTGTAGAAAGATAATTTGGTTGATAGCGTTTAGTTGTTAATTTTATATTTGGATTAAAAAAGGAATTCATGTGGAACGCTACAAATAGGAGTATATAATATGTAACGTATCAGTTGCATTTAGCTATTACCTTTGTCATGAGTAAACTTTATTTCACCTAATCATTTCTAGTAGAAATTAAGTCATCACTGCTTCATTAGTGAAATTATTCACAGTGTTATCAATGAAAATGAATTTCTTTCCCTTTTCCTTCTATTGATCGTTTTTCAAAATTCTCTGTCTACCTGTTTATGCGGAAATCCATATAGAAAAAACATTTTGGGGTAAATGGTTTTGATTTTTGTTCGCTTACTAACAAATTATTCCCTCTGAGATGATGGAGAAAATTCGTAGCTCAGGTGGATGATTATGATGGAGTTTCGTTCTCTGAGCTGGATCTTTTGATTGTAGATCTTTAATTTTTCTTCTACTGAACAACATCATCACCACAAACGTCGGATAGCAGAAATGAAGTATTCGAAATTCTCCACGTATGAACGGTGGTTTGTTTTGTTAACCTCGACTTTGATTGATTGTTGTTAACCTTAAACCTGTATGGTTAGAGACCTTGAGTGACATGACTCAAAATCGTTTGCAATGGCGCAAGTGCATCCATTCGTTGTGCTCTCTTAAATCCTAATCTTCTGGATTCGTCAGAACCCCTACCTTTGTCTTTCTAGCCTTATCTCACTGAATTATACTTCTTGAATGATATCTTCGAACCCTAGTCTTCTTCATTACCATTAATACCTCTAATATCTCTATCACTATGGGATTTGATTTGACATTTGCGTCTGTGTGCTAATGTGGTGTGGCAACATGAACTGATGTACTTACGTACAAAGTTCTATGTTGCATCTGACTGACTGACTGGACCTTAAACCTGTCGTTGTTTGCACCCTTATTTTGATTGCATCACCACTTGATCTATTCGCTTATGAACCTACGACATGCTTTAAAAATTGGGTTATTCATGATTATCTGCAATGCAGCTTTCATTATTGATTCGTATATCAATATTTTAAATAAAACTTATTATTGCGTGGAAGTAAATGATCAGTATAAGTGGTTATGTTAATTTCCAATTCTGTTAACTGTTAGTGGTTCAATGGTTAGGCGTTCGCGCACAATACCGAAAGTCACGGGTTCGAGTCCTGCGAGATGCAGGAGTCGTGGATGCGCACTGCCAATGATGAGTCCCATACCAGGACGAAACGGCCGTCCAGTGTTTCCAGGTTTCTAATGGTGGTCTAACTATGATTGATTGATGGTTTCAAATGTGTAAAAACACTAATCTCCATAACATCTAATTGACAGTTATTACTTTGAGTCATTTTTAAAAAAATAAAACAAATTAATATGAGATTTGTTCAAACAGAATTGAAATCTCACTAACATCAGCTGACTGTAATACAGCTTTTGTGAATCAAGTAACTTTGGTTAATACTGTCCAATTCAAGGTGAATTTTAAAGAAAAATTCGCGATATTTAAATCTGAGTCGGTATCCTAAATTTTTTATGTTCACCGCTTTATAAATAAAATTTTATGAAGTTCCTATGAAGATCAGTGATTGTCAATAGCAATGAATAACAGTTGATGTTTTCTTGGTTTGAGTGAATCGCTTAAATTATATTCTAGTTTATTAAAGATTCCCTTTGTGAAAATTAGAACAACACATCATATTAGCGAAAACAATATTGTTGTTTTCTTATTAGATCGTCATCTCAGGCTTTACTCTAATAGATACAATGAATATTTATGATGAAAATGTTAAACCAATTAAGGCAATTTATGAGTCACTAATCACAATGAAATGAAATAGATTACGTCACTACACACATAATAAGCAAAAGTATAAGTTGGTATTTGGAAGACAGATTCCATTGAGAGTAATAAGAAAAATAAAATACGATGACAAAAGTTCTATCCATATTTGGTCAAACGTGGATAAATAGACTTAAAATAATCATTACCTAATAAGAAGCGTGTACATAATTAGATAGTGAAGAATATAAACAGAACGAGGCGGAAAATTACCAACAACTACACGATGTGAAATTAATAATAATAATAACGCTAATAATAACAAGATAAAATTAAAAATAAAAACCCGTCTCTTACACATCAGCAGAAGCCGTAGGAATTGGTACATTCAGAAGAAATTCTTGACACCCCTGTCTCTTCTGTGGCCGGATATGACTTAACTAATGCTGATATATTTTTAAAATTTTATCTTGTTATTATTAGCGTTATTATTATTATTAATTTCACATCGTGTAGTTGTTGGTAATTTTCCGCCTCGTTCTGTTTATATTATTCACTATCTAATTATGTGCACACTTCTTATTACATGATGGTTTAATGTTTTGCAATAAGATACAAATATATATATATATAGTCTGTTTATAACACGGCTTTATAAAATAAAATAACAACTAATTATAATAGACTAATACTAGTTATGCTATAAAAGATGCAATAAAAAATCAGTCACTTCTAATTATAGTACAAAGTAGCTTCATTAACTGATTGATGACTGAAACCCGACCATAGCTGCTACGTTGACGTGGTCGTCGGGCTTCACTATCGTGATGACCCGACTGAGTAATATTGTCTGAAACATGTGTTCCTGAAGGTTCTACTGTGCCAACCGGATAGGTATGTTGGAGAACGATGAGACTAAAAGCATCTACTCAGGTTCTGAGGGCGAAGTCGTACTGCTGACTGCAGAGAGGTGTGACAGCAGTAAGGTGTTTCCCTCGGACAACCAGCATCTGCAGCGATGCTGCCTTCTTACAAGGAAGGAAGGGTTAGAAAAGGTCGACCCTAAAAATGTCACACCTCGCCCTACCTCACGGATTTCCGTCTCCGGTGGTAAGGGTGCTAACTCAGGGCTTTCAATAGCGGAGTTAATACTCAAAAACCCTTAATAAAAAGGCCGTGCGTGACCGGCCTTAAGCAGTTGTCCCTTGGGCTGTGCGGACACGCAACCAGGTCTCTAGGACCAACGCAAATATACCTTCCTTTTTAGGTTTCTCAAGAAACAACCTTCCACGGTGTGGGCAGCCGGCAAGTGATAATCGGCCTCAAAGCCGTACCAGCACACGAGACCAAATTGCTCAAAATCAAATCCTTCCTACACCTCCTAATACCTATCTTATCTCCACAACTTGGCCGTTAAGAGTAGAGGACTTTCGTAGGTTACTATTCTTCGATCATCGATGTTTCTAAAGGATTGCTTGTGTATCTTGGGACAACCGTATAAGCAATGCTGTCGTTAGGAAACGAGTACTAGGTAGGGATGGCAAATCAATAGATGAAGTAGTGGAACTTCATCAGTTGAGGTGTTTGGGACATGTGTTACGTGTGCCTAACTACCGACTGCCGCGACGAGCTATGTTTTGCAGTGTAGGAGTAGGTTGGAAGAAAGTTAGGGGCGGCCAAACCAAAACATAGCAGAAATCCATGAAATCACTGACAAGTGGACTGAGTCATGTTGGCAGATGTAGGCTATTTGGTTGGGCTCCGCGAGACGAAAGTCACCGATGGTTAGAGATCTTGAACGACATGGCTCAAATCGTTTGCCATGGAGCAGGTGCATCCACTCTTTGTGTTCTATGAAATTCTAACCTTCTGAATTCCTCTTAATCTCTACCTTTCTTCTTCTAAACTTATCTCACTTAATTATAATTCTCTAATCATATCTTTGCTCCCAAATCTTCTATATTACTTCTAGTACTTCTGTTATTACTATCACACTTGTAGTTGAACTGACATTTGCGTCTCTGTGCTGATGGGGCACGGCAACCTGAACTGAAGTTCTGCGTTGCATCTGTCTGTCTGATGACTGGAATGTATGGGTGATGCTTTGGATTTGAATTCTTTCCATAGAAAGTATCATGTGCCGCTGAATAAAATTCTATTTGATTGTTATGTGTTTAAATATAATCATACCTTTTGTCGAGTTAGATTATCGTTATCGATTTATTTCTATTTATTTCTATATTTGCTCATATTTTTGTTAGTACATTTTGTGTTGAGTATTTCATATTGAAATCATCAATCAGTCATTGTTAGACAACCATTAGAGACCTGGAAGCACTGGATGGCCGTTTTGTCCTGGTATGGGACTCATCAGTGGAAGTGCGCATCCACGACTCCTGCTCCTCGCAGGATTCGAAACCGGGACTCTCGGTATTGTGCGCGAACGCCTAACAATCGACTGTCCAATGTTTCCAGTTTTCTAATGGTGGTCTAACAATGATTGATTGATGATTTCAAATGTGTAAAAACACAAACCTCCAAAACTCTGCCCCAAAATATTTCATATTGATCTATAAGACAAAAGTGTTCTTTTTTATATGATAAGGTAAATACAAATGAATTCATCTCAAATATTAGATAAGTTGTAGTAATTTTTGTTACTTTATCGAATGCCAAATACCAACTTTTAATGAACATATAATTTTGTATATTTTATCTTTCTAGGACATTTCTCTTTAATATATATATATATATATATATATATATATATATATATATATATATATATATATATATATATATATATATATATATATATATATATATATGATAACCAAAAATTCTTATATATATTCCTATTTACTAGAAATCTCATTAAGTCACAAATTTATTTCAGAGTTCTTGTATAGCATGATTCTAGAATTGGTTAACTTCACTTAGAATGGTATGAAAATGTTGTTAGACTTATTGCTGAGAACAACGTTTACACATACTGACAAATAACTAGATATATACATACGTATATATTTATCACAGTTAGTTAAATGAATACCTGATTTAACACCCACATATGATAATTTACATTATCAGGTTGATTGGCCTATTGAACCACTTTCTTGATTATTCATTCATCAACAAATTTTTTGAATTTTAAAACTAAAAAAAATGTACCATAAGTGTATAGTAAGAAAAATAGTTTAGTTGAGTGAGAGATAGTATGAAGATGAAAGAATATAAAGTGAAGAATGAAGTGCTAGATAGACTTAAGCATACGCTTTAGAAAGTATGTGAGTTTCAATCAATATCATAGAAATCATTTTCTATAGGGGCCATGTATTTGGCCGACCAGTAAATTGATTAGATTGAGAGCGACTCACTTGATAAACCTGACCACCATATTTTAGTTAGTATGCAAAATACCTTTAAGCTGCGCATACAGTGATGTATGTGTGCTTGCGTGCACATGCACTTGTGTTATACTTCATCACAAGCTCACACATATATACGCACTGTAAAAAAAATATGA
>CALYCR020000161.1:0-16156 GCA_944470395.2 Schistosoma turkestanicum | reverse complement strand
CTTCTTGTCAGAATCAAAAATATACAATCAAACATGCATATTTATACAATTATATAAAAGTCGTTAATTATTTGAACATGCTTCAAATAGTTCGTCAGGAACGATAATCATATAGTTCATCATAAATGAAATAGTTTATCATGAACATTTATCATATAGTTCATCATTAATGAAATAGTTTATCATGAACATTAATCATATAGTTCATCATTAATGAAATGGTTTATTATGAACAAAAATCAAATAGTTCATTAAATCCACAATATGCGTGGCTTTATTCTCGATTGACTATCCCAACACCTCCCCGGAATGAGATTTTTTTCGGGGGTGCACTGGTAGTCTTACGACTGGTTTGGGGCGGCGTTCCATTCTGGTTATGGGGTTTCGAGTTAATGTCTCCAACCTTCCCTTTTCTTCGGCATTCCGGGCAAATGTGCAGTCGTCGGTACGCTACAACACTCTTCCTAGTCTTTGGACGACTGTTCCTGGTTCCCATTGATTTTTCCCGCGATATGTTTTTAGGAACACTTTATCGCCCACGTTGAAGCTGCGAATATTTTGATTTGGCCTATATCTATTCGCTCTTTTAGGGGGCGAACATCGCGTTAAAAATAGTCCGAATACGTCTTCCAAACATCGCTTCGGCTGGAGACTTCCCCTCTGGGACCATAGGGTTCGGAGTGCTTCTGTAAGCCGTTAAAAACCTCGAGCCATGGAGGTATCATGCTTCAAGTTTACTAATCTCTGGCACTCTGACCGTTATTTCTTGAAGCGAAATGTTTGGGCACTGTTCAATTTTACTTAGGATTCTGGTTCTTATATCAGCATCGTCGGGAGATTGTAAGCTGCACACAAACATCAAGGCACTTAAACTGATCTTCCGTCATTGATGATAATTTAAATCGTTCACATTCACGATTTACTAAGCCAGCATGCTTTAACCCAGTCATCTTCATTTGACTTGATTATTTGAGGCATTGATAACGAATATTAAACAGAGATGACTGTTCAGAGAAGATTGCGACAGCGTATCAATTGTAGCATCAAAAGAGAAATCTCGTGGTTCTTTGGAGAATGAAAATTACTATACGTTCGTGTTCGAATTGTGCGTAGCTTTCTCAAAGGATTCTGACTTTGTGCGTCATCAAGATTGTTGAGGTCGAACCTTGAACAATCCTCATACTTCTTAACCAATACTTCGAAGTTCAAACCAGCAAGGCCATCAACATGGATTCAGATGGAAATTACTATCGAGTCTGATATGCGGGAATATAATGAATCTCGTCAAACCTCGTGATTCAAACTCATTTGTTTCATTAGACCGCTTCCAAACATACGTTTCCTGGAACTGTTCATTCGTTCTATACCTTGACGTCCAGTAAAGATTCTAACTGTTCAAGATTAATTTGCCATTGTGAATTGTGAGCCCCGTCGCCACTTATATAAATTGGATGGGGTGTATGGTATGTAATGAATTATATATAAATAATATAAAATAAACAGTAAGTATTATTATAAATTAATTATGTGGATGTGTTTTTCTGTGGATTATGGTTCTTACCCCCGTCGCCACTTTTATGTTTTGGTGATTGAATAGTAACGTCAACCACCGTACTAATGAACACCGCGTACGTTAGACCCCTCCGTTCAAAGAAGATAGACGGAAAGACGTTGTAGAACACTTCTTGTCAGAATCAAAAATATACAATCAAACATGCGTATTTATACAATTATATAAAAGTCGTTAATTATTTGAACATGCTTCAAATAGTTCGTCAGGAAGCGATAATCATATAGTTCATCATAAATGAAATAGTTTATCATGAACATTAATCATATAATTCATCATAAATGAAATAGTTTATTATGAACATTAATCATATAGTTCATCATTAATGAAATGGTTTATTATGAACAAAAATCAAATAGTTCATTAAATCCACAATATGCGTGGCTTTATTCTCGATTGACTATCCCAACAGTTGTAACCTTTTTTCGTTGGATGATGAAGTTCTCTGAATTAAAGCAGCTTTAATTTTATCATATGGATCATTCTCAGGTACTTGTGCAATCAGGTCTCCCTCCCACTTGTGTGGCTATGTCTATCGGAAGTGAGCTAACAACATACGCATATTTCGTCGTTTGTGCGCGTATGTTTCTGGCTGTGAATAAAGCTTCAATTTGACAGAACCACATACTAGGATTGCTAATGCCAAATGCGGGAAGCTTAAAATCTGAGAAAGCATTAATGGAACTTATAACCTTATCATCAGATTGTGATATGGTGAAAGTGTTTCCTGAAGTAGAATCCATTGTTAGTAGTTTAGTGCAAGTAAAACCGTATGAGATAGAAACAAAATGTGTAAGCCGAAAATGTTAATAAAAAAATTATAGTACCACAAAAAAGTAGCATAAACACGGGCTCACCAAATAATTGTGGTGGACCAATCAATATATTATTTCAAAATATCAACAAAGTTATTGAATATCAATAAATGTATATTTCAATATACATTTATTGATATTCAATAACTTTGTTGATATTTTGAAATAATATATTGATTGGTCAACCACAATTATTTGGTGAGCCCGTGTTTATGCTACTTTTTTGTGGTACTATAATTTTTTTATTAACATTTTCGGCTTACACATTTTGTTTCTATCTCATACGGTTTTACTTGCACTAAACTACTAACAATGGATTCTACTTCAGGAAACACTTTCACCATATCACAATCTGATGATAAGGTTATAAGTTCCATTAATGCTTTCTCAGATTTTAAGCTTCCCGCATTTGGCATTAGCAATCCTAGGATGTGGTTCTGTCAAATGGAAGCTTTATTCACAGCCAGAAACATACGCGCACAAACGACGAAATACGCGTACGCTGTTAGCTCACTTCCGATAGACATAGCCACACAAGTGGGAGGGAGACCTGATTGCACAAGTACCTGAGAATGATCCATATGATAAAATTAAAGCTGCTTTAATTCAGAGAACTTCATCATCCAACGAAAAAAGGTTACAACTGTTGGGATAGTCAATCGAGAATAAAGCCACGCATATTGTGGATTTAATGAACTATTTGATTTTTGTTCATAATAAACCATTTCATTAATGATGAACTATATGATTAATGTTCATAATAAACTATTTCATTTATGATGAATTATATGATTAATGTTCATGATAAACTATTTCATTTATGATGAACTATATGATTATCGTTCCTGACGAACTATTTGAAGCATGTTCAAATAATTAACGACTTTTATATAATTGTATAAATACGCATGTTTGATTGTATATTTTTGATTCTGACAAGAAGTGTTCTACAACGTCTTCCGTCTTCTTTCTTTGAACGGAGGGGTCTAACGTTCGGGTGTCATTAGTACGGTGGTTGACGTTACATCAAGTACAAAACATAAAAGTGGCGACGGGGTAAGAACCATATCCACAGAACATATAAGTGGCGACGGGGCTCACAATTCACAATGTCAATTAATCTTGAACAGTTAGAATCTTTACTGGAACGTCAAGGTAGACGATATGAACAGTTCCAGGAACGTATGTTGGAGCTGTTAATGAAACAAATGAATTTGAATCACAGAGGTTTTGCCGATGATTCATATATTCCGCATACAGACTCGATAGTTAATTCCATTCATGAATTCCATTTTGATGGCCTTGCTGGTGTGACTTTCGAGTCTTGGTTTAAGAAGTATGAGGATTTGTTCAAGGTCGACCTCAACAATCTTGATGACGCCACCAAAGTCAGAATCCTTTTGAGAAAGCTCGGCACAATCGAACACGAACGTTATAGTAATTTCATTCTCCCAAAGAACCCACGAGATTTCTCTTTTGATGCTACAATTGATACGCTGTCGCAAATCTTCTCTGAACAGTCATCTCTGTTTAATATTCGTTATCAATGCCTCAAAATAATCAAGTCAAATGAAGATGACTGGGTAAAGCATGCTGGCTTAGTAAATCGTGAATGTGAACGATTTAAATTATCATCAATGACGGAAGATCAGTTTAAGTGCCTTGTGTTTGTGTGCAGCTTACAATCTCCCGACGATGCTGATATAAGAACCAGAATCCTAAGTAAAATTGAACAGTGCCCAAACATTTCGCTTCAAGAAATAACTGCAGAGTGCCAGAGATTAGTAAACTTGAAGCATGATACCTCCATGGTCGAGGTTTTTAACGGCTTACAGAAGCACTCCGAACCCTATGGTCCCAGAGGGGAAGTCTCCAGCCGAAGCGATGTTTGGAAGACGTATTCGGACTATTTTTAACGCGATGTTGCCCCCTAAAAGAGCGAATAGATATAGGCCAAATCAAAATATTCGCAGCTTCAACGTGGGCGATAAAGTGTTCCTAAAAACATATCGTGGTAAAAATCAATGGGAACCAGGAACAGTCGTCCAAAGACTAGGAAGAGTTTTGTATCGAACCGACAACTGCACATTTGCCCCGGAATGCCGAAGAAAAGGGAAGGTTGGAGACATTAACTCGAAACCCCATAACCAGAATGGAACGCCGCCGCAAACCAGTCGTAAGACTACAAGTGGACCCAAGAAAAAAATCTTATTCAAGGGAGGTGTTGGGATAGTCAATCGAGAATAAAGCCACGCATATTGTGGATTTAATGAACTATTTGATTTTTGTTCATAATAAACCATTTCATTAATGATGAACTATATGATTAATGTTCATAATAAACTATTTCATTAATGATGAATTATATGATTAATGTTCATGATAAACTATTTCATTTATGATGAACTATATGATTATCGTTCCTGACGAACTATTTGAAGCATGTTCAAATAATTAACGACTTTTATATAATTGTATAAATACGCATGTTTGATTGTATATTTTTGATTCTGACAAGAAGTGTTCTACAACGTCTTCCGTCTTCTTTCTTTGAACGGAGGGGTCTAACGTTCGGGTGTCATTAGTACGGTGGTTGACGTTACATCAAGTACAAAACATAAAAACAACAATTGTTAACGTCCTGTGAATTGGGAGACAAAAAACCATCCCAATTATTAGGATACTTGAAAGAGCTGTCTGAACCGTATAAATTAGACGAGAACTTACTCAAACAACTTTGGTTCCAACGGCTACCTCACAACGTAAAACAGATTCTCACGGTAACCATTAATTCAGCCAACCTAACCGATTTAGCCGACATGGCCGACAAAATAACGGAAATCTATCCAGACAGCCAAGTAGTTAACTCTGTACAAACCAGCAGCATAGATAATATGTGTAATGTTCTTAGTCTTCAACAACAGATAGCACAACTTACAAATCAGATAGAAACGCTACGAGCCTCGGTGGCAATGATTAGCACTAAACCAACTGCATCTTTCCTTAGAAGAAGGTCAGACTCCGGACACCGCTTTAAATCTCCAAAAAGGTCAACTGGTGTTTGTTGGTACCACCAGAATTTTGGAGAGAAAGCTCGAAGCTGCACAATACCGTGCACCTTCCCTGAAAACAGTCAAGAAACACAGGGAAACTGGCCTGCCAGACACTGATGGCGGCGACTGCTTCTGGTCACGATGCAAGCCGTCTCTTCCACATCAGGGAATTAAAATTGTGTAATGATCAAACGTATTACTGATGCTATTGATTGACGGCCCTCACGACCACACATTATTCATCTGATCGCATATACGAACTTCTGAGCAGTAATTGTACACTAATCGATAACTGAATAATCGTCAGTGTCCGCGCTCTACATTACTTTCATTACATATCTAGCTGCATCGCAGCTCCAAAAATTACAACATTGATGAATACCTGGGTTGGACTTGTTCACGTGATTCGATTTTCGGATTACAATGATTACATAAACAGTAATTATCAATTTGCAAATACACAATGACTATCAATATCTACTTTGTCTTTAAACTCAACTATCAAATCGCAATAAAAATAATCACAGCATTTTGAACTCGATTTGAAAAGATGGCAAAAGTAGGCCCACATTACTCACTCATTATACTACTTACATTCGTTTTCAGCGACACAAGCATTCATGCACAAGTAAGATATTCACACCAGTCACCACTATTCAATAACAAAGAAACAGGTGGTTAGATTACTTTAATGAAGTCTAAAATGCACCATTCTCACAAACACAACCAACACTGGAGTAGAACAAACAGACACTACCGTTAATGTCTTCCATCTGACTTTCTAACACAAAACAACATATGATTTAACACGAGCAAAGCTCGACGAGTATCCGTTTAAGATTACCATCAACTCCGTATACAATATCCCATGTACTCACGCTAGTTGAACAGAAAGATATACCGGTGTATGATTCTGAGAACATGTTGCGAATTGTCTAAGGTCAAGTGGGTTAAAAACATTCAACAATGTTATCATTGTGAGACATCTATCTGACACAGTACATGAAGTAAGTACACTGAAGTAATTCATGATGATTCATCAACAACCGAATCCCCATTAAACGTCTGAAACCAAATTTATTTGTTGGGAAACTAGCAGTAATCAATACTTCTTTACCCTGATAACATTACATCCAATCTCTTTCATCATTCTTTATTTCGAATCACTCCAGGTTTCAATACATCATTCTTGTTTCTCTTGAGCTCTAAATGTCGATTCTAATTAACTGATTCTTAACCATATTCACTGATGGAGTGAAAAACAAACACATTCAGTCCTCTAATCTTAAATCTTGATACTAAGATATATGGAACAATGAATGATGACTTTTATTGTCATTTCCCTTGTGTAGCTAATGTGACTGGAGCAGATTATTTAGTCAATATTCTTTTATTTCATAAAATCATCTTCACAATAGACGTTTCACCGTTATTTATTATTTTGACATGTAACAATCTGGGATTTTTCGATTGATTTCATATTATGCTTACATATGAATTTCTTCAATAAGTTCGTAATTTGCCATTTGTAGAGAGTTTCAGCACACTTCTAGTCAAAACAGATGAACATGTATACTACCAATAATCACAACCTGTTTACACAGTATAACTTTTAGTACAATTTGTACAAAACCAGAAAATAGCAGTCAATTAGAAAGGGAACAATAAATACACACATATATTGAGCAGCACCAGGGGAACAGCAAGATTGATAATTAAGAACAGAATAAAAGTAAACTGAGTATTCAGAAGGATGTCTTTGTGAAAGGAAGGTCAACTCTGGACCGATCCGAATGTATGTGATATAAATGTTGTATAGATGAACAGCTTATTACGAGAAACCTCTCCAAGGAGGTTGAGGTTATGATTAGCATTTCAATTCAGTCGTTGGGATTATGATTTATGGTTGAAAGTCAGAGAAACGATTATGATTTCCGATTTGATGTGTTAGAATAATCAGTTTGGATTTTGAATTTGAATATCAGTGACCTTCAAATCTGACTTCAATAATTCATCAATAATGGTAGATTCAACTTAGCTCTTATTCATTAGCAAACTATCCATCATCGATTTTTCAATTGTTCACAAATATCAATGATCAATATTTTAAATCGAAATGGTTTGTCAGTAAAATACACTTCGACAATGAATCATAATTTCATTGACATCAAATTTCATACTGTGTTTTGGTATACGTCATGCAATATCTACATATTGTATTAGAATGAATATCGATATTTGTGAAAACACTTCAATCAAGATTAGCGACAGCTTCCATTCACTATGATTCCAGATACCTTCAAAAAATTTTCTGCTCATCATTAGTCCTTATTATTTAGCATATGACAGTGTGAGCTTCAAGTGTGGTTATCGTCGATTTCAATATTTGAATAAATATCTACAAACAATGCATGTTTATAGGTGAAAATGTCATTGATGAAATATACTCGCTAATCGTATATCCAGTCAAACAAAAGGACAATAGAACGAGAAGCAGATACACGACTGCGTATTCAGACTAGAAAATGCCAGTGGACACCAAATTAAGCTACCAAACTTTGAACTAAACTCTACAGCGAAACCGTTCATAGATGACAATTTACAGACACAATCCACGAGAAATCGAGGCCTTCATACGTGAGTTAAACGAGGATTTTCATTTACTATCCGCCAAAATGCATAGCTTTCTTTAAACATCTAGCTGCATAGCAGCTAGAAAAATAGACCAGTCTCCGTGCGAAACACCTCATGTATCAAACCTGGACACATGGTTACACTTGATCACATGACAGTTGTAGTACACAGCAACAGTGTGATCATCTTTTAGAATGCCACTTGTTAACTTCTTTTACATTCGTTGTTCTCAGATTATATTTTATTTATTGCTTTTATGCTACTTATTTATATTCAGTAAACGGTTTTATTTTTAATAAATTCTAGATATGTGAAATGCGATCTTATTAACATGAATAATTGATTAGGCGATGAGCAATGTTCACTCATTCGTGCTCATACAAACACGCCAATTATAAAAGCCAATGGTACATATACGAATGACTCAGTAAAACAAGTTAACCTGAAATGCTTAAAAATCTCTTAACTAAAATTTCATTATTTTTGTGTGAATCTCACAAGACGAGGTAGGAATCGATTCGAATTTCGACCAAAACAACTATTTATCCATTGAATGGTTCTTTTATGAATGAATGGACATAAATAATGTGGAAATCTCAACTTGTGTGGTGCATATGTTGATTATTGTGTCTGAATATAATCTGCGAAGATGACAGCTTTCTATAATATTAAAATGAAGAATAATTTTAACCGCGTGATAGTACCTCCACATACATTCGATCTTGTTCATATCTAGTAATTTGATTATCTCAATTCCAGTTAAAGACATACATTCAACTGTCATTCACTAAAGTTTGTTATGTGTAACAGTATATGTGCGCTTTGAATGAAGTTCTCTGATAAGTCTGCATAATCATTACTGATACACAAAGTCAATTAAGGCGTTAGTAAACTGATTGCAGTGGTTAGTTGGTTGGTTGATGTTGAATAAGTGAAACCTGTGAATGAATGAATGTATGAATGGATTGTTGGTTATTTCGTATGATGATTGTTATTGAGAGGTTTTATTTAACTATAAATCGATTTGTTGATATTTTAGTGTTTTCAGTTTAAATTGTTCTACTGCATGACACAAACATGATTAACAATATCAGTGGAAAAATAGATGCTTCATTTAGGTGAGTGAAAACTTAAAAAGAGATAAGGAATAGACCATATATACTACACTTGTCAATACAGTATGTTTCTTGATCTACTTTATCTCGTTTGACGCTGAGGATTTCATGATAGGGTGTATCTCGTAAGATGGTTGAGCGATATCTGCATTGTATGTCTTACGCACTTTCAGCATTTTCCCTGACTTCCACTCCAGCTTCTACATGCTTTGTACTTTCCCACGGTTGGAGGTGTCAGGTCAACGGATGCGCAGTATTTTAAGTAGACC
Organism: Schistosoma turkestanicum; assembly: GCA_944470395.2. Classification (NCBI taxonomy): domain Eukaryota; kingdom Metazoa; phylum Platyhelminthes; class Trematoda; order Strigeidida; family Schistosomatidae; genus Schistosoma; species Schistosoma turkestanicum. The sequence goes on along the minus strand of CALYCR020000161.1, from coordinate 6,700 downwards.
ACTGTTAATTAACTAATCTTTGCAGTTACTTTCTTTTCCGATATCACTTCCTCAGCTGGTATGTTGTCTGGTGTGTATATATCTTTAAACTTGATTTGTAGAACGGCCTAGCTGACCTCTTCAATTGTTCGTGGGTTAGCATAAGTATGAGTGGTTGTGTGTGTGCGGTTGTGTACTCTATCAACCTGATCTTTATTGTCCATGATTCCTTTGCCTTCCTTGATTCTCATTGGTCGTTCTGGTTTTATCACACAATTGCCACAAGCTCCTTTCCCTTGCAGCTTTGACTGCTGTCATTGATAGATATTCCACATATTTACATTTGTCAGCTCTAATGTCTTTCTTCAACTAACTACTTATTCCTGTGAATTCAATTTGTACCTTGACTTTCTATTCTCTCGTTTGGCTGGTATTAAATCCTGCATTCATGGTCCTCCTTTCTTCAATCTTTGCCAGTGTATCAACAGTGATCCATTGGTCGTGATAGTGGTTCTTGTGACTTTGAATCTCATGGCATGTTGAAGTTATTGCTTCCTTGACCACTTACTATTTGTTCTGCATAGTAATTTACTGTACACTAAGAAGGTCGTGGAATTCAGGGAAATATGCTGAAGTTGGATAGGACATACATTGCAGAAATCACTCAACCATGTTATGAGATACACCCTATCATGAAATCCTCAACATTGAACGAGATAAAGTAGATCAAGGAACACTCTGCACCAACAATTGGCAATAAAGGTCCAAATTACGAGTAGCAATTCGGTATAGATGGGAATGAGAAGTGAGGACAATGTCGGTTGAAGAGTAGTGGTTAGCGAACTACGATTCAACAGGCGTTAGTGAGTATATCCATTTCTAATTTCGAGAATCAAAAGTAAAATTGTGTAATGATAAACGTATTACTGATGCGACCGACAAACGATCAGACGACTACACAGAGACTAATAATAATCAGTTAAAACATGTAAATTCACTTCAACATTGCAGTGCTGCCAAGGGTGTCGTGAAGAAAGAGGCGATGGGATTAGCAACTTCGCCTAAACTCAACCGTTTATCATGACTTTTTTGCGAAACAAGCTGCCTAGCAGCTACAAAAATACTATTGATATCACGACAGGACATTATACGCCAAAGATGATAATTATGGTTTGGAGTCTATTTGACTACATCACCACGAAATATCATTTTGCAAATATACCGTGACAATATATATCTTTATCGTTTTTCAAATCAACCATCAAATTGCAGCCAAAATCATCCTGATATTTTGAACTCCATATGAAGACACATCAAAAGTTGACATACCTAACTCGCTAATTATACTACTCAAATGCGTTTTTCAGCGACATAAGGTTTCATTCAAAAGTAAGTAGTTGAAACCAGTCACATTATTGGAGAACAGCGAAACAGGTGGTTAAAGTGTTTTTGACGAACTCTAAAATGGATCACAATCTCAAACACAATCATCATCATCGAAGTAGCACACACAGACACTTACATTGATGTCGTTACAACAACCATTGAAAAATTCAACGTATCCGTCTGGGAAATTAATTTTGTTGAAGCATCAAGACTAGATAACATACCGATTGAGGAGAAGAAGACGGTCATAATAGTTACTGCGAACATGATCCACACCGTGTTTAGGAAGATTTGAGATGAACTAAATGTACCGACAAGTCACCAAACTACTTATAACTATTTTCATTCATTATTGAATGTGTGCACTCCGATGAGCACTGCTTAAATTGGTGAGACTATCATTTATGAATGACCATTGAGAGAGACAAATTCACTTCGAAAATATTCACCTACCCATTAGGTTTAGAGAGATTGATGAATTTTGAGTGGGATTTCAGCTTTAGTACTTAGAATTAGAGGTACAATTCCAAAATTTTATTCAAACATTCAGTATTCAATTGTCTCGATAAAAAGTGAATATCATTGCTCAGTTCGCTTAAAATATTCCTCTACATCATCATTCCCCTCTTCCTCCATTCTCTTTCTCTCTCTCTCTCTACTCACAAATCAATCAATCCACGAGAGTTGAAACAATAGTATACACAATTCTGCATAATCATTACTGATACACAAAATCAATTAAGGCGTTAGTAAACTGATTGCAGTGGTTGGTTGGTTGGTTGATGTTGAATAAGCAAAACCTATGAATGAATGAATTGTTTGTTATTTCGTATGATGATTGTTATTGAGAGGTTTTATTTAACTATAAATCGATTTGTTGATATTTTAGTGTTTTCAGTTTAAATTGTTCTACTGCATGACACAAACATGATTAACAATATCAGTGGAAAAATAGATGCTTCATTTTGGTGAGTGAAAAATTATCAAGAGATAAGGAATACACCATATGTACTACTACACCAACAATGAATAAAATCATTCGTAATTACAACCTCCATTCAGTGATACGTAAATAATATAATATAAGATGTTATTGATAATTGTGCAACAATCAAAATCAATGATTGACAAAATTTCAGGCCACTATTTGATTTGTTCAATCATCAACTTTCACTGAATGTATAAATCACTGTCATGGTCTTGCTCATTTCAAAAACTACTGTATATTAAACGTACACGTTGTATTCCTGTTTTCTTATCCAACTGGCATCCATTAAAGTTGGTTTTCTGTAACAATGTATGTGTATTTAGAATGAAGTTGTCTGCTTATAAGTTGCTAATAGTGGTGTGGAATATTTGTGATGCGAGAACCAGTGTATGAGTGGTGTCGAACTGATGTTTACTTGTCTTGTACTGTAATTTCAATCAATTTCGTATTTAAATAAAGTATCTTTGATCGAGTGATCGGATCCATGGTTGCTAGTCCACTCTCCAGTTCTACAACTTAAGTCAGTTAGGCTGAATGATCAATGTAGTCTGTAGAAGCAATCAGCCTGATATTAATCTGTGTTCATGGAATCGATTACTGCAAGTATTGCTAATACGTTTTATCATAACACCATTTTACTTCTGATTTGAAATTGTGAGAGTACATATTTAATAACTCCTGTTTATACCCAGTTTTTATTCGGGTAAGTAAGAATAGGTTTTTAGTCTACTGTCAAATCGAAATATGGGTATCGCAATTTCGATATCCACTGTTATCTTCTCGACTGATCGCATGGTCGTTTGTTATCAGTTTCCCATTCGGTTGCCATTTTGTTAACTGCATATGTTGTTTGTATATCTTCCGACAATTTTTCCCACAAGTCTACACAATTTTTTAAAAATAACCACCTACTTTAATTCACATAAACAATTTTGATCTCATGTTGACTAAATGTTTTATTTATGGCCTTTTCACATAAAATCTCTGAACACTATAAATAGTCTATATTTTTATTTTTGTGAGATAGTACCATTCCTACTACCTATCTTCGAGATCTAATTTTGCTGTGCACAAAGAATATAAAATTCTATTTCCAAGGTAAAGCATATACACAAATCGATGGAGTGGCAATGGGAAGCCCTCTCGGACCTGTTTTAGCAAACATATTCATGGGAATGATAGAAAGGCAAGTGAGTCACTTCATCGATGGTATTACACTTTACAAACGATACGTCGACGATATTCTTGTCATATTACCACATTCTACAGACATTAATGAAATCAATGATTTATTTAATGCGATTCACCCGAATCTGAAAGTCACTTATGAGGAAGAAAAGAATAATGAATTAGCCTTCCTCGATATCCTGCTCCATCGCCGTCCAGACGGATCAATCAGACGAAAAGTACACCGCAAACCCACCTCGTCGGGACAGTACCTCCACTTCACTAGTTTCTGCCGCATACAATATAAACGTTCTGTTGTCAAAACTTTATTCGCTCGAGCAAGTAGAATCTGCACTACTGATACATTGAACGACGAATTCAAGCTTATTACTGACACACTTAAATCAAACGGATATCCCGAAACGTTTATTGGTCATCAGAACACAACTATGACGAAGCTGATAGCGACTGATGTACCCAAGAAACCAGTGTACCTACAGTAGTTACCTTTCAAGGGTGATCATTGCATGAAAATTACAACCAAACAGACTGCAGCTGCAATAAAAAAGACCTTCAATGCAGCTAATCTGAGGCTTATCACAACAACCCGATCGATCTCAGTTACAACAATCAAGTCTCCAAGACCGATTCAGTCCAAATCCCACTGTATTTACCAATTCACATGTAACTGCGGAGAAAGTTACTTAGGGAGGACAGATCGCCGATTGGAAGACAGGATAGGGGAACATATTCCAAAATGGTTAATCAAATCCATGTTTCATCAACCTAGCCCATCATCTCAAAATCGATCAAGAAACCCAGCCTCGTCCATTGCAAAACATCTAATGATGAGTGGTCATCAAACTGACCCCAAATCAGCCTGTAGAGTTGTGACATGTAATCAAAACCCACACACACAGTGAAACTACTCGAAGCTATCTTGATTGGTCGGAAAAGTCCAACCTTATATGTTCAAAAACAACTGAATTTTGACCGTTGTTTACCATGGTTCTAGTGAGTGAATGCCATGCTAAATAAAAAAATTTTGACCTTATCTTCAAAACTGTATTTACACAAATAAAATGTTGCTTGTATGTGACTGACGAGAAAGCACGAAATGGTACAATCTCACAAAATATGTCTTCTTATTTCTATATTCAAATTTATCGAAGGGAACCACTGTTTTGAATTTTATTGTTGTGTTAGCAAAGCGAAATTGTCACTGACTGTTTACAAAATTTTAGGCCACTGTTTGATTTGTTCAATCATCAACTTTCACTGAATGTATAAATCACTGTCATGGTCTTGCTCATTTCAAAAACTACTCTAATTCAGGCGTACACTTTGTATTCCACTTTTCTAATCTAATGAGTTAGTTTTGACAAAATTGCATGAATATTTATATGCTTGTTAGTTCTATTCATCATTTAAATGCCTCGTAAAGTTCATGTGAATCAAGAATAAATCGAGTAATGTTCAAACTAATGCGTCCCGTTTCTTTATTCAGTTACTCACCTACTGTGTCAAAGATCAGTTCTCAGATTAGTTCAGTTCCACATTGAACTCACACATTTGTTAGCCTCAATGTCAGATCAAGTAGATTATTGCGTCCAGGACTGAAACTAGTCCGAGACAATTCTTTTCTTTATATTAGTGGGTAGACAGTGGAAGGACGTATCGGAATGTCGGTGTAATTGATGCGATATTATCCAATTCGGTTTCAAACTATTTGAGTAAATATCAATGGTTTCGTGATCACTTGCAATTTGTTTCTTTAGTGAGTTTTCCGACCAGTTTCATGTATCGGTCATAATTTGACAGAATTCATAATTGAACTGTAACTATCGGATAGGTTTCATTTCACACATAAACTAATATCAATATCAATGAGTATTTTGCACATATTTATTTATACAACATCTACAAAGTTTGTATTCAGCCAAATGATCATTAGTAATCAGTGAAAGTATGTTTCAGATAACAAATAGGATGAAATGACATTCACACAACATACTTCAATAATATTCATCACACTAATTCATGTAAAAACTCGTTTCTCTTTCCTTGTACTCTGAATGGATCTTGCAAAGCCGGATAAAGGACGATGGTTGGGTATGAAATTCACAAGTTCATTGCATCAATGAATAAAACTGAAAGGCAGTTTAATGAAGAGAATTTTCTTCCGATGATTTAATTTACTTTAGATGTCTAATCATATTTACAAATCATTTCGTTTTCTAAAATAGTAGTCCATAGTAAAAATGATTGGGATGAAGTAATAACAGAAATAACTAGATCGATCGATCGATCATATTTGCATCAAAAGGACCATGAAAGAAGTGAGAACAATTAGATAAGCAACCACTTTACTAACATCTTAGTTGACTGTGTGCATCAGTAGAGAATATTCACATTCAGTGAAATTGAATTTTGTAAGAAATTAATGTACAGTGTTGAAACCTCCTTAGGTTTATTGATTTTTATGTGAAGAATGAGAGAGAAAGAGAGGGAATGAAAAGGGAGAGGAATGGTGCGGTAATGGGAAATCTTACCAGCTCACCTTAATTATAGTTACTTCGCAAATAGACTTTCTGTTCACTAGGCTGTTCTGAAGAGAAAATACGAATTGACCAGTGAAGATAATCTTGACAACATTCTCTATTAGGTGTACGAGTAGAAGCCTAACAAAAGGTTTCTTAAAGTTAAAGAATATCATGTGAAACGGTATTCTTTCATCCCAGTAGGTTGTCCAGCTGCTCCACAAAAAATATTACTTATATCGCTGAGAACGCATATAAGTAGTATGATGAGTGAGTATATTGTGCCAACTTTTATCGCGTCTTCAATTCCAGTTAGAAATGCTATGATGTTTTTGATCGCAATTTGATAGTTGATTTGGAAAACAATATTGATATCGATTGTGAATGTATATTTGCAAATTGATTATTCCTATTAACGTAGTTATTTTTTCATGTGGACCATAATGGTCAGCCATTCGCTGGTTGGATGGCACACTGTTAAGTTTTTGTGGCTGCTATGCAGCTAGATGTGTAAAGAAGGTTCTTCCGCTTGGCTAACAGTAGATGAAGATTATCATCCAGCCCACATTTAAGAGACCCCAGTTTCACCCACATTGTGTCTGCGAACTACCGTCCACGGACGATTTCGATGTTGAGTCCA
>CALYCR020000160.1:0-16061 GCA_944470395.2 Schistosoma turkestanicum | reverse complement strand
CACCCGGGATTCTTCAACCTCAGGGGGCAATGTTGGATTTAGTTGTAATGGTTGTACTACTCATGAGTAGTTGAGTGTTTACTATATAATTTGTAACTTGCATTTTATCGGTCAGTATGATCGAACAATCTAGAAGTTGTTTTCTATTGGTCGAAACATTGACTGTTTGGTCAGCCATTTTGTTTGGCATTCTGTTCGGTTGGTGTGTGAGACACGGATCGTTGTGATAATTTGTTGTTGTTGTTGTTGTTATTGTTGTTGCTTAATCACCTTGAATGTAAGTAACTAGTAAATTAATAATTGTTTGTTGCAGAACCACATACGATATTTATTTAACTGTTCCAAATAAATATTCCGAATACTCAAAGAGCTTTTACTTCATTGACTTCGGGTGCGTTATTCTGGTGAATCTAACGTTATGCAACGAAAATCCTACAACTATCTCTATCACTATTGAATTTGATTTGACATTTGCCTCTCTGTGCCAATGTGGTATGGCAACCTGAACTTATGTACATACGTACGAAGTTCTACGTTGCAACCGACTGACTTATTGTGAATATGGTAATCGATTGTTTTTGGTTGTGTTATTTGGCAACTATGTAACAAGAAATAATTTTCTTTCTATTGCTGTATCTATTGCAGATTGAAGAGAGATTGATGAAGGAGCGAGCCAGAAATGTAAGTATCCATTTTAATAATGCTTGTTTGGTGTAGCAGATATGAAATGGCATTGAAACAGTGATATGGTTTTGTTGAAATGCAAGTTTTAAGTAGTTAAGATGGGAAGTTAGTTACTGTTGCTGTAATAACTAACTTCCCATCTTAACTACTTAAAACTTGCATTTCAACAAAACCATATCACTGTTTCAATGCCATTTCATATCTGCTACACCAAACAAGCATTATTAAAATGGATACTTACATTTCTGGCTCGCTCCTTCATCAATCTCTCTTCAATCTGCAATAGATACAGCAATAGAAAGAAAATTATTTCTTGTTACATAGTTGCCAAATAACACAACCAAAAACAATCGATTACCATATTCACAATAAGTCAGTCGGTTGCAACGTAGAACTTCGTACGTATGTACATAAGTTCAGGTTGCCATACCACATTGGCACAGAGAGGCAAATGTCAAATCAAATTCAATAGTGATAGAGATAGTAGAGGTATTATTGGTAAATGAGGAAGACTAGGGTTTGAAGATATTATTCAAGAAGTATAATTCAGTGAGATAATGTTAGCAAGACAAATGTAGAGGTGCTAATGAATCCAGAAGATTAGGATTTGAGAGAGCACAACGAATGGATGCACTTGCGCCATTGCTAACGATTCTAAGCCATGTCGTTCAACGTTTCCCGACCGTAGCTGCTACCTTGACGTGGTGGTCGGGCTTGCCTATCGTGATGACCCAACCGAGCTATACTGGCTGGAACATATGTTCCTCAAGTTTCTACCATGCCAGGCAGGTCGATTGGAGAACGATGAGACTAAAAGCAGCTACCCAAGGTCTGAGGGCGAAGTCGTACTGCTGACTGCAGAGGGGTGTGACAGCAGTAAGGTGTTTCCCTCGGACAACCAGCATCTGCAGCGATGCTGCCTTCTCACAAGGAAGGAAGGGTTAGAAAAGGTCGGCCCTAAAAATGTCACACCTCCCCTAGCTCACGGATTTCCGTCTCCTTGGGTAAGGGTGCCCACTAAGGGCCTTTAAGAACGGAGCTAATCCGCAAAAAACATTTCATAAAAAGGCCGTGCGTGACCGGCCTCAAGCAGTTGTCCCTTGGGCTCTGCGGTCACGCGCCAACACTAATCTATCTTCCTTTTCAGGTTCCTCAAGAAACAACCTTCCACGGTGTGGGCAGCCGGGAAGTGACAACCGCCCTCATACCCGTAACAGCACGCGAGACCAAATTGGTCAAAATCAAATCCTTCCTACACCCCCTTGTACCTCTCTTATCTCCACGACTAACTCTTCTCACATTCATTCATCACAATGCACAGCTAATGCAGACGATACGAGTTCGCGAAACGTCGTTCCTGGTCTCCTTAAACCTCGCTCTAGACTACATGTTGGAGCATTTAATGTACGGACATTGTGTCAAATAGGGCAACAGGCTTCCTTAGCTAGGACTTTAGAAACTCGTGCCATCGATGTATGCTGCGTCTCGGAAACGTGCATACAGGATTCTAGTAAAATTATTAAACTGATTTCACCTTGTCAAAAAGAAGCAGCTCGATTTACTCTTCGTGTATCCGGTAGCCCTGATGCTGCTTCCCGGGGTCTTGCTGGCGTAGGCATAGCATTGAGTCGTAGGGCAGAACAATCTCTCCTTGACTGGATCCCAATAGATAGTCGATTGTGCGCTGTCCGACTAAACGGGACAGTAAGGACTCGGAAAGATAGGGACAATCGCCGTTGCCTCTTCATCGTATCTGCCTATGCCCCCACTGAATGCAGTTCAGATCAGTCAGATGCAACGTAGAACTTCGTACGTAAGTACATCAGTTCATGTCGCCATACCACATCAGCACAGAGATATAATTGTCAATTCATATCCAATAGTAGAAGAGGTAGTAAAGGTATTAGAAGTAATCGGAGAGGTTAGGATTAGAAGATATTATTCAAGAAGTATGATTCAATGAGATCAGTTTAGAAAGTCAAAACTAGAGGTGTTGAAGAATCCAGAAGATTAGGATTTGAGAGAACACAAAGAATAAATGCACTGGCGCCACTGCAAACGATTTTGAGCCATGTCCTTCAAGGTCTCTAGCCATCGATTATTATCATCTCGCGGACCCCAACCAGGTAGTCGACAATTACCGACATGGCTAAGTCCACTAGTCAATGACTTCATGGATTTCTGCCATGTTTTGGTTTGGCCGCCCCTAGCTTTCTTCCAACCTATTCCTACACTACAAAACAAAGCTCGACGAGGGAGTCGCTGGTTAGGCATACGCAACACGTGTCCCAACCACCTCAACTGATGAAGTTTCACCACTTCATCGATTGGTCTGCCATTCTTACCTAGTACCCGTTTCCTAATAACAGCGTTGCTCACTCGGTTGTCCCACGATATACGAGCAATGCTTCGAAGACACCTATGATCGAAAACCAATAACCGACGAGTATCTTCTACTCTTATCGGCCATGTTTCACAGCCATAAAGTAAGACGGAGCGAACCACTGCGCAGTACACTCGTCCTTTAGTCAGCAAACGGATATCTCGCCTACGCCATAAGTGACGCAGGTTGGCAAAAGCCAATCGAGCCTTCTGTATCCGTGCCGAGATTTCGTCAGTCACCAGGCCATCGGCACTGATAAGACTCCCAAGATAAGTGAAGCGGTCTACACGTTCGACTACTTCACTCCCTATCACTAGTTCAGGTGCCGATGCAACCCAATCTTGAAGCAACATTTTGCATTTCGAGGGGGAAAACCGCATCCCGAACATGCTTGCATTGTTGCTTAGGGTAGTCAGAAGACTCTGCATTTTGTCAGCGTCTTCACCAAGTAGGACTATGTCATCGGCATATTCTAAGTCAATAAGCGAGCCACCTGGTAAAAGGTCTACTCCAAAAAATTCAGACGAGGATAAGGTTATATCTAGCAGCATGTCTATGATAAAATTAAACAAGAATGGAGAAAGTGGACATCCCTGACGGACACCACTTGATGTAGAGAATTCCGGTGACAGTTCGCCATAAGCTCTCACTCGACCAGTGGTGTTTGAGTAGAGAGCTTGTATGAGGTTAATGTACTTATTTGGTACACCTTTCAATGACAGACACTGCCACAGAACTTCACGATCCCCTGAGTCGAATGCCGCCTTAAGGTCCAGGAAAACAACTATTGTAGGACGCCTAAATGTGTGTCTGTGTTCCAAGACCTGTCGTAGTGTGAAAATGTGGTCTATACAGCCACGTCCAGGTCGAAAACCAGCCTGGTTTTCTCGAGTCTGCTCTTCACGAGCTTTCGTTAAGCGTCGAAGTATTATTGAGGCCAATATTTTAGATACTATATTAGTTAGACTTATTCCTCTGTGATTGTCACAAGAAGACTTCTGTCCTTTCTTATAGATTGGGACAATCAGTGATTGAGACCAGTCGGATGGGATTATGTCCAGTTCCCAGATTCTACCTAAGATCTGAGTCAACCTAGCTGATAAAGCTGGACCACCATCCTTAAATATCTCAGGGGTCAGTCTATCAGGACCTGCAGCTCGCCCTCGCTTCAGATTTCCTAAAGCTTTGAATGCAGTTCAGACGAGGTTAAGGATGAGTTTTACAGAAAGCTCTCGGACCTCCTCCAAAAAGCTAGGCGCTCTGATATAGTAATAATGGCTGGTGACTTTAATGCTCAATTAGGTAGACTAAGTGAGCAGGAGAGACACCTAGGTGGATGTTATGGTGTCGCGGCTCAGAGAACAGACAATGGTGACCGTCTGTTGCAAGTATGCTCAGACAACCGCCTATTCTTAGCAAACACTAACTTTAGGCATAAGGAAAAGCATCTGTTGACCTGGCGACCTCCAAAGTCGTCTCAACGTTGGACTCAACTAGATCAGCCACCGATGGAGGGGTTCGATAGAGGACTGTCGCTCGTTCTGGAGCACATGTCTAGATTCAGATCATGCCCTAGTGCGAGCGCGTATTTGTTTGAAGCTTACTGGGCGTAGGAAAGACACCGTAAGAAAGCCTCTTAGGGTTTTACTTAATGATAATAAGGCGAAAAATATATTTCAGGAACAACTAGAAAGACAGTTAGGCGACCATTTAAGCGATTCCCATCCGGAAGCAGGATGGAATGATATCAAAAAGGTTGTGGAAACAGCAGTGATATCTGCTAGTAAGGTTGACCATAAGGCTAGAATGAAACCGTGGATCTCAGCAGCGTCCACCGATCTGATGGATGCCCGAAAACTCATCCCACCTGGCTCTGAACATGATGAAGAACGAAGTCAACTTAGGCGCAGACTTATAAAAAGCCTACGTAACGATCGCGAACAGTGGTGGGTGGCGAAAGCAAAAGCGATGGAAAAGACAGCGGCGATCGGCAACACTAGACAACTTTTCCGACTTATCAAGGAAACTGGTATTAGGAATCCTAGTGTAAGTGAGACTATCTCAGAAAATGACGGGACTATTATTTATTCTCAATCCAGGAGACTGGATCGATGGGCAGAACACTTTAGGGATCAGTTCAACTGGCCTCGAGCCACTCTTCAGCCATCTAAAATATGGGCCTCAATAATACTTCGACGCTTAACGAAAGCTCGTGAGAGCAGGAGTCGAGAAAACCAGGCTGGTTTTCGACCTGGACGTGGCTGTATAGACCACATTTTCACACTACGACAGGTCTTGGAACACAGACACACATTTAGGCGTCCTACAATAGTTGTTTTCCTGGACCTAAAAACGGCATTTGACTCAGTGGATCGTGAGGTTCTGTGGCAGTGTCTGTCATTGAAAGGTGTACCAAATAAGTACATTAACCTCATACAAGCTCTCTACTCAAACACCACTGGTCGAGTGAGAGCTTATGGCGAACTGTCACCGGAATTCTCTACATCAAGTGTTGTCCGTCAGGGATGTCTACTTTCTCCATTCTTGTTTAATTTTATCATAGACATGCTGCTAGAAATAACCTTATCCTCGTCTGAATTTTCAGGAGTAGACCTTTTACCAGGTGGCTCGCTTATTGACTTAGAATATGCCGATGACATAGTCCTACTTGGTGAAGACGCTGACAAAATGCAGAGTCTTCTGACTACCCTAAGCAACAATGCAAGCATGTTCGGGATGCGGTTTTCCCCCTCGAAATGCAAAATGTTGCTGGCAAGATTGGGTTGCAACGGCACCTGAACTAGTGATAGGGAGTGAAGTAGTCGAGCGTGTTAACCGCTTCACTTGTCTTGGGAGTTTCATCAGTGCTGATGACTTGATGACTGATGAAATCTCAGCACGGATACAGAAAGCTCGAATGACTTTTGCCATCTTGCGTCACTTATGGCGTAGGCGAGATATCCGTTCTTCAACCAAAGGACGGTTGTACTGAGTAGCAGTTCGCTTCGTTCTGATATATTGATGCGAAACATGATCGTTTAGAGTAGAAGATATTCGTAGGTTACTGGTATTCGGTCATAGATGACTCCAAAGCATTGCTCGTGTATCGTGGGACGATTGAGTAAGCAATGCTGTCGTTATGAAACGAGTACTAGTTAAGGATGGCAAATCAATAGATGAAGTAATGAAACACCATCAGTTGAGGTGGTTGGGACATGTGTTGCGAATGCCAAACTACCGACAGCCTCGACGGGCTATGTTTTGTGGTGTATGAATACGTTGGAAAAAAGATATTGGCAACCAGACCAAAACATGACATAAACCCATGAAGTCACTGACAAGTGGACCGAGTCATGTTGGTATATGTAGGCTACTTGGTTGGGGGTCAGCGAAACGAGTCACCAACGGTTATAAACGTTGAACGACATGGCTTAGAATCGTTAGCAATGGCGCAAGTGCATCCATTCGTTGTGCTCTCTCAAATCCTAATCTTCTGGATTCATTAGCACCTCTACATTTGTCTTGCTAACATTATCTCACTGAATTATACTTCTTGAATAATATCTTCAAACCCTAGTCTTCCTCATTTACCAATAATACCTCTACTATCTCTATCACTATTGAATTTGATTTGACATTTGCCTCTCTGTGCGAATGTGGTAAAGAGATACGGCTGCTTGTTCACTTGCTTCAGCTCAGGAGCGGTTCATCTAGAAATATCTAATACCCTGGTCACCGATTCTTTCCTTTGTGTCTTTAGCCGATTTGCGGCACGTGGGGGCTACCCACAACGCCTGTATAGTGACAACGGCAGCAACTTTAAAGGTGCATAAAGGGCAATAAAGTGTTTAATGAGAGCTTGGAACCAAGAAAAAATATCGAAAAACCTTGCCGCTCACAATTGTGATTGGATATTTAACCATCCAAAGGCTTATCATCGAGGAGGAATATGGGAGCGGATCATCAAAACTATTAAAAGAATATTAGTAGTTGATCTCGACGAACAACCGGTCACCGATGAGGTATTACATACGACTCTAGTGGAGATAGAGAGGATTTTAAACAACCGGCCTATAGTGAAGATGGTAGAAGATGTCGATGGAATACAAGCGCTTTCACCTAGCATGTTACTATTGCCTAGATCAAGCGAACCAGCTAGCATCGATGAAAAGGACTATACAACATAATACTATAGAAGATGGCGACAAACATTGTACTTGGTTGATCTTTTTTGGAAAAGGTGGTTGAAGCTATATATCCCAACGCTACAGTTAACGCAACGATGGCACGATCCTAAGCCTAATTTGAAGGTTGGGGACTTAGTATTGATGATAGAGTCTGCACGATCGAGGTGGCAATGGCCGAAGGCGGTCGTCACAGATATACAGGAGGGTACCGACGGCTTGGTTCGGAAGGTGACGTTAAGAACAGCTAATGGGATAGTGAGAAGAGATGTACGGCAGTTATGCAAGTTAGAAGGTGAAGTTGAAGAATCACAGAACCCTGAACAATTAGAAACATCCCGGGATTCTTCAACCTCAGGGGGCAATGTTGGATTTAGTTGTAATGGTTGTACTACTCATGAGTAGTTGAGTGTTTACTATATAATTTGTAACTTGCATTTTATTGGTCAGTATGATCGAACAATCTAGAAGTTGTTTTCTATTGGTCGAAACATTGACTGTTTGGTCAGCCATTTTGTTTGGCATTCTGTTCGCTTGGTGTGTGAGACACGGATCGTTGTGATAATTTGTTGTTGTTGTTGTTGTTATTGTTGTTGCTTAATCACCTTGAATGTAAGTAACTAGTAAATTAATAATTGTTTGTTGCAGAACCACATACGATATTTATTTAACTGTTCCAAATAAATATTCCGAATACTCAAAGAGCTTTTACTTCATTGACTTCGGGTGCGTTATTCTGGTGAATCTAACGTTATGCAACGAAAATCCTACAACTATAGAGATAGTTGTAGGATTTTCGTTGCATAACGTTAGATTCACCAGAATAACGCACCCGAAGTCAATGAAGTAAAAGCTCTTTGAGTATTCGGAATATTTATTTGGAACAGTTAAATAAATATCGTATGTGGTTCTGCAACAAACAATTATTAATTTACTAGTTACTTACATTCAAGGTGATTGAGCAACAACAACAACAACAAATTATCACAACGATCCGTGTCTCACACACCCAGCGAATAGAATGCCAAACAAAATGGCTGACCAAACAGTCAATGTTTCGACCAATAGAAAACAACTTCTAGATTGTTCGATCATACTGACCGATAAAATGCAAGTTACAAATTATATAGTAAACACTCAACTACTCATGAGTAGTACAACCATTACAACTAAATCCAACATTGCCCCCTGAGGTTGAAGAATCCCGGGATGTTTCTAATTGTTCAGGGTTCTGTGATTCTTCAACTTCACCTTCTAACTTGCATAACTGCCGTACATCTCTTCTCACTATCCCATTAGCTGTTCTTAACGTCACCTTCCGAACCAAGCCGTCGGTACCCTCCTGTATATCTGTGACGACCGCCTTCGGCCATTGCCACCTCGATCGTGCAGACTCTATCATCAATACTAAGTCCCCAACCTTCAAATTAGGCTTGGGATCGTGCCATCGTTGCGTTAACTGTAGCGTTGGGATATATAGCTTCAACCACCTTTTCCAAAAAAGATCAACCAAGTACAATGTTTGTCGCCATCTTCTATTGTATTTTGTTGTATAGTCCTTTTCATCGATGCTAGCTGGTTCGCTTGCTCTAGGCAATAGTAACATGCTAGGTGAAAGCGCTTGTATTCCATCGACATCTTCTACCATCTTCACTATAGGCCGGTTGTTTAAAATCCTCTCTATCTCCACTAGAGTCGTATGTAATACCTAATCGGTGACCGGTTGTTCGTCGAGAACAACTACTAATATTCTTTTAATAGTTTTGATGATCCGCTCCCATATTCCTCCTCGATGATAAGCCTTTGGATGGTTAAATATCCAATCACAATTGTGAGCGGCAAGGTTTTTCGATATTTTTTCTTGGTTCCAAGCTCTCATTAAACACTTTACTGCCCTTTCTGCACCTTTAAAGTTGCTGCCGTTGTCACTATACAGGCGTTGTGGGTAGCCCCCACGCGCCGCAAATCGGCTAAAGACACAAAGGAAAGAATCGGTGACCAGGGTATTAGATATTTCTAGATGAACCGCTCCTGAGCTGAAGCAAGTGAACAAGCAGCCGTATCTCTTTACCACATTCGCACAGAGAGGCAAATGTCAAATCAAATTCAATAGTGATAGAGATAGTAGAGGTATTATTGGTAAATGAGGAAGACTAGGGTTTGAAGATATTATTCAAGAAGTATAATTCAGTGAGATAATGTTAGCAAGACAAATGTAGAGGTGCTAATGAATCCAGAAGATTAGGATTTGAGAGAGCACAACGAATGGATGCACTTGCGCCATTGCTAACGATTCTAAGCCATGTCGTTCAACGTTTATAACCGTTGGTGACTCGTTTCGCTGACCCCCAACCAAGTAGCCTACATATACCAACATGACTCGGTCCACTTGTCAGTGACTTCATGGGTTTCTGTCATGTTTTCGTCTGGCCGCCACTATCTTTCTTCCAACGTATTCATACACTACAAAACATAGCCCGTCGAGGCTGTCGGTAGTTTGGCATTCGCAACACATGTCCCAACCACCTCAACTGATGGTGTTTCATTACTTCATCTATTGATTTGCCATCCTTAACTAGTACTCGTTTCATAACGACAGCATTGCTTACTCAATTGTCCCACGATACACGAGCAATGCTTTGGAGTCATCTATGACCGAATACCAGTAACCTACGAATATCTTCTACTCTAAACGATCATGTTTCGCATCAATATATCAGAACGAAGCGAACTGCTACTCAGTACAACCGTCCTTTGGTTGAAGAACGGATATCTCGCCTACGCCATAAGTGACGCAAGATGGCAAAAGTCATTCGAGCTTTCTGTATCCGTGCTGAGATTTCATCAGTCATCAGGTCATCAGCACTGATGAAACTCCCAAGATAAGTGAAGCGGTCTACACGTTCGACTACTTCACTCCCGATCACTAGTTCAGGTGCCGTCGCAACCCAATCTTGAAGCAACATTTAGCATTTCGAGGGGGAAAACCGCATCCCGAACATGCTTGCATTGTTGCTTAGGGTAGTCAGAAGACTCTGCATTTTGTCAGCGTCTTCACCAAGTAGGACTATGTCATCGGCATATTCTAAGTCAATAAGCGAGCCACCTGGTAAAAGGTCTACTCCAGAAAATTCAGACGAGGATAAGGTTATTTCTAGCAGCATGTCTATGATAAAATTAAACAAGAATGGAGAAAGTGGACATCCCTGACGGACACCACTTGATGTAGAGAATTCCGGTGACAGTTCGCCATAAGCTCTCACTCGACCAGTGGTGTTTGAGTAGAGAGCTTGTATGAGGTTAATGTACTATTTGGTACACCTTTCAGTGACAGACACTGCCTAAGAACCTCACCATCCACTGAGTCGAATGCCGCCTTAAGGTCCAGCAAGACAACTATTGTAGGACGCCTAAATGTGTTTCTGTGTTCCAGGACCTGTCGTAGTGTGAATATGTGGTCTATACAGCCGAGTCCAGGTAAAAACCAGCCTGGTTTTCTCTAGTCTGCTCTTCACGAGCTTTCGTTAAGCGTCGAAGTATTATTGAGGCCAATATTTTAGATGGCTGAAGAGTGGCTCGAGGCCAGTTGAACTGATCCCTAAAGTGTTCTGCCCATCGATCCAGTCTCCTGGATTGAGAATAAATAATAGTCCCGTCATTTTCTGAGATAGTCTCACTTACACTAGGATTCCTAATACCAGTTTCCTTGATAAGTCGGAAAAGTTGTCTAGTGTTGCCGATCGCCGCTGTCTTTTCCATCGCTTTTGCTTTCGCCACCCACCACTGTTCGCGATCGTTACGTAGG
Organism: Schistosoma turkestanicum; assembly: GCA_944470395.2. Taxonomy (NCBI): domain Eukaryota; kingdom Metazoa; phylum Platyhelminthes; class Trematoda; order Strigeidida; family Schistosomatidae; genus Schistosoma; species Schistosoma turkestanicum. Next base: position 5,005 of record CALYCR020000160.1, on the reverse strand, counting down.
CTTTTCATAAGTCTGCGCCTAAGTTGACTTCGTTCTTCATCATGTTCAGAGCCAGGTGGGATGAGTTTTCGGGCATCCATCAGATCGGTGGACGCTGCTGAGATCCACGGTTTCATTCTAGCCTTATGGTCAACCTTACTAGCAGATACCATTGCTGTTTCCACAGCCTTTTTGATATCATTCCATCCTGCTTCCGGATGGGAATCGCTTAAATGGTCGCCTAACTGTCTTTCTAGTTGTTCCTGAAATATATTTTTCGCCTTATTATCATTAAGTAAAACCCTAAGAGGCTTTCTTACGGTGTCTTTCCTACGCCCAGTAAGCTTCAAACAAATACGCGCTCGCACTAGGGCATGATCTGAATCTAGACATGTGCTCCAGAACGAGCGACAGTCCTCTATCGAACCCCTCCATCGGTGGCCGATGGCGACGTGATCTAGTTGAGTCCAACGTTGAGACGACTTTGGAGGTCGCCAGGTCAACAGATGCTTTTCCTTATGCCTAAAGTTAGTGTTTGCTAAGAATAGGCGGTTGTCTGAGCATGCTTGCAACAGACGGTCACCATTGTCTGTTCTCTGAGCCGCGACACCATAACATCCACCTAGGTGTCTCTCCTGCTCACTTAGTCTACCTAATTGAGCATTAAAGTCACCAGCCATTATTACTATATCAGAGCGCCTAGCTTTTTGGAGGAGGTCCGAGAGCTTTCTGTAAAACTCATCCTTAACCTCGTCTGAACTGCATTCAAAGCTTTAGGAAATCTGAAGCGAGGACGAGCTGCAGGTCCCGATAGACTGACCCCTGAGATATTTAAGGATGGTGTTCCAGTTTTAGCAGCTAGGTTGACTGAGATCTTAGGTAGAATCTGGGAACTGGACATAATCCCATCCGACTGGTCTCAATCACTGATTGTCCCAATCTATAAGAAAGGACAGAAGTCTTCTTGTGACAATCACAGGGGAATAAGTCTAACTAATATAGTATCTAAAATATTGGCCTCAATAATACTTCGACGCTTAACGAAAGCTCGTGAAGAGCAGACTCGAGAAAACCAGGCTGGTTTTCGACCTGGACGTGGCTGTATAGACCACATTTTCACACTACGACAGGTCCTGGAACACAGACACACATTTAGGCGTCCTACAATAGTTGTTTTCCTGGACCTTAAGGCGGCATTCGACTCGGTGGATTGTGAAGTTCTGTGGCAGTGTCTGTCATTGAAAGGTGTACCAAATAAGTACATTAACCTCATACAAGCTCTCTACTCAAACACCACTGGTCGAGTGAGAGCTTATGGCGAACTGTCACCGGAATTCTCTACATCAAGTGGTGTCCGTCAGGGATGTCCACTTTCTCCATTCTTGTTTAATTTTATCATAGACATGCTCCTAGAAATAACCTTATCCTCGTCTGAATTTTCTGGAGTAGACCTTTTACCAGGTGGCTCGCTTATTGACTTAGAATATGCCGATGACATAGTCCTACTTGGTGAAGACGCTGACAAAATGCAGAGTCTTCTGACTACCCTAAGCAACAATGCAAGCATGTTCGGGATGCGGTTTTCCCCCTCGAAATGCAAAATGTTGCTTCAAGATTGGGTTGCAACGGCACCTGAACTAGTGATAGGGAGTGAAGTAGTCGAACGTGTAGACCGCTTCACTTATCTTGGGAGTCTCATCAGTGCCGATGGCCTGGTGACTGACGAAATCTCAGCACGGATACAGAAGGCTCGATTGGCTTTTGCCAACCTGCGTCACTTATGGCGTAGGCGAGATATCCGTTTGCTGACTAAAGGACGAGTGTACTGCGCAGTGGTTCGCTCCGTCTTACTTTATGGCTGTGAAACATGGCCAATAAGAGTAGAAGATACTCGTCGGTTATTGGTTTTCGATCATAGGTGTCTTCGAAGCATTGCTCGTATATCGTGGGACAACCGAGTGAGCAACGCTGTTATTAGGAATCGGGTGCTAGGTAAGAATGGCAGACCAATCGATGAAGTGGTGAAACTTCATCAGTTGAGGTGGTTGGGACACGTGTTGCGTATGCCTAACCAGCGACTCCCTCGTCGAGCTTTGTTTTGTAGTGTAGGAATAGGTTGGAAGAAAGCTAGGGGCGGCCAAACCAAAACATGGCAGAAATCCATGAAGTCATTGACTAGTGGACTTAGCCATGTCGGTAATTGTCGACTACCTGGTTGGGGTCCGCGAGATGATAATAATCGATGGCTAGAGACCTTGAAGGACATGGCTCAAAATCGTTTGCAATGGCGCCAGTGCATTTATTCTTTGTGTTCTCTCAAATCCTAATCTTCTGGATTCTTCAACACCTCTAGTTTTTACTTTCTAAACTGATCTCATTGAATCATACTTCGTGAATAATATCTTCTAATCCTAACCTCTCCGATTACTTCTAATACCTTTACTACCTCTTCTACTATTGGATTTGAATTGACAATTATATCTCTGTGCTGATGTGGTATGGCGACATGAACTGATGTACTTACGTACGAAGTTCTACGTTGCATCTGACTGACTGAACTGCATTCAGTGGGGGCATAGGCAGATACGATGAAGAGGCAACGGCGATTGTCCCTATCTTTCCGAGTCCTTACTGTCCCGTTTAGTCGGACAGCGCACAATCGACTATCTATTGGGATCCAGTCAAGGAGAGATTGTTCTGCCCTACGACTCAATGCTATGCCTACGCCAGCAAGACCCCGGGAAGCAGCATCAGGGCTACCGGATACACGAAGAGTAAATCGAGCTGCTTCTTTTTGACAAGGTGAAATCAGTTTAATAATTTTACTAGAATCCTGTATGCACGTTTCCGAGACGCAGCATACATCGATGGCACGAGTTTCTAAAGTCCTAGCTAAGGAAGCCTGTTGCCCTATTTGACACAATGTCCGTACATTAAATGCTCCAACATGTAGTCTAGAGCGAGGTTTAAGGAGACCAGGAACGACGTTTCGCGAACTCGTATCGTCTGCATTAGCTGTGCATTGTGATGAATGAATGTGAGAAGAGTTAGTCGTGGAGATAAGAGAGGTACAAGGGGGTGTAGGAAGGATTTGATTTTGACCAATTTGGTCTCGCGTGCTGTTACGGGTATGAGGGCGGTTGTCACTTCCCGGCTGCCCACACCGTGGAAGGTTGTTTCTTGAGGAACCTGAAAAGGAAGATAGATTAGTGTTGGCGCGTGACCGCAGAGCCCAAGGGACAACTGCTTCAGGCCGGTCACGCACGGCCTTTTTATGAAATGTTTTTTGCGGATTAGCTCCGTTCTTAAAGGCCCTTAGTGGGCACCCTTACCCAAGGAGACGGAAATCCGTGAGCTAGGGGAGGTGTGACATTTTTAGGGCCGACCTTTTCTAACCCTTCCTTCCTTGTGAGAAGGCAGCATCGCTGCAGATGCTGGTTGTCCGAGGGAAACACCTTACTGCTGTCACACCCCTCTGCAGTCAGCAGTACGACTTCGCCCTCAGACCTTGGGTAGCTGCTTTTAGTCTCATCGTTCTCCAATCGACCTGCCTGGCATGGTAGGACCTGCAGGAAGATGTGTTCCAGCCAGTATAGCTCGGTTGGGTCATCACGATAGGCAAGCCCGACCACCACGTCAAGGTAGCAGCTACGGTCGGGAAACGTTGAACGACATGGCTTAGAATCGTTAGCAATGGCGCAAGTGCATCCATTCGTTGTGCTCTCTCAAATCCTAATCTTCTGGATTCATTAGCACCTCTACATTTGTCTTGCTAACATTATCTCACTGAATTATACTTCTTGAATAATATCTTCAAACCCTAGTCTTCCTCATTTACCAATAATACCTCTACTATTTCTATCACTATTGAATTTGATTTGACATTTGCCTCTCTGTGCCAATGTGGTATGGCAACCTGAACTTATGTACATACGTACGAAGTTCTACGTTGCAACCGACTGACTTATTGTGAATATGGTAATCGATTGTTTTTGGTTGTGTTATTTGGCAACTATGTAACAAGAAATAACTTTCTTTCTATTGCTGTATCTATTGCAGATTGAAGAGAGATTGCCGCTTGTTGAAGAAGTGATGAAGGAGCGAGCCGGAGATGTAAGTATCCATTTTAATAATGCTTGTTTGGTGTAGCAGATATGAAATGGCATTGAAACAGTGATATGGTTTTGTTGAAATGCAAGTTTTAAGTAGTTAAGATGGGAAGTTAGTTATTACAACAACAGTAAATAACTTCCCATCTTAACTACTTAAAACTTGCATTTCAACAAAACCATATCACTGTTTCAATGCCATTTCATATCTGCTACACCAAACAAGCATTATTAAAATGGATACTTACATTTCTGGATCGCTCCTTCATCACTTCTTCAACAAGCGGCAATCTCTCTTCAATCTGCAATAGATACAGCAATAGAAAGAAAGTTATTTCTTGTTACATAGTTGCCAAATAACACAACCAAAAACAATCGATTACCATATTCACAATAAGTCAGTCGGTTGCAACGTACAACTTCGTACGTATGTACATAAGTTCAGGTTGCCATACCACATTGGCACAGAGAGGCAAATGTCAAATCAAATTCAATAGTGATAGAGATAGTTGTAGGATTTTCGTTGCATAACGTTAGATTCACCAGAATAACGCACCCGAAGTCAATGAAGTAAAAGCTCTTTGAGTATTCGGAATATTTATTTGGAACAGTTAAATAAATATCGTATGTGGTTCTGCAACAAACAATTATTAATTTACTAGTTACTTACATTCAAGGTGATTAAGCAACAACAATAACAACAACAACAACAACAAATTATCACAACGATCCGTGTCTCACACACCAACCGAACAGAATGCCAAACAAAATGGCTGACCAAACAGTCAATGTTTCGACCAATAGAAAACAACTTCTAGATTGTTCGATCATACTGACCAATAAAATGCAAGTTACAAATTATATAGTAAACACTCAACTACTCATGAGTAGTACAACCATTACAACTAAATCCAACA
>CALYCR020000159.1:0-16099 GCA_944470395.2 Schistosoma turkestanicum | reverse complement strand
TGCAGTTTACTGATGCTGCTGTGGTTGCATTAGATGAGGTATGCTGTGTAGAAGAGGGAATCTTCATATCTTTCAACATCTGCATTAGTTTTAGCTGCTGCTCAAGTATTAATTCAAGTTTAGAATGATCAATGTTTCTAAAAACCTTCGTCGTCAATCGATATGGTGGTCAGTTGATATGTGTGAACTACTAAGATTTCACCTTACTTGGTAAACTGAACAAAGACAAATATTCTAATCCGTTCCCCCAGCCCCAGCTAACAAAATCAAAAAGTTTTAATAAGCCTTAGAGAGTGGATTCTTCAAATCCCCAGAAAATACGAGGTTGCTAAGCACACAAATCAAACTTCTTTATACAATGATAGCAACCTCCTATTGAGGGCCACAAAATGACTTACTGAATTAATCTATCAACCAATGACAAGTCAATGATTTTACGAAATGGGCAATGTAATCTCAAGGTCAACCAAGCGACTCATGCGCCTTAAAATTAGAACCCTTTCTAAGCAAATTTCAGGGTATCTAACATCCCCCAACATTATATTTAAAAATCTCTCAAAAAAATATTTTGTTTTTAACATATCACTTCACACTCACATCGATTTTTTCCCTTTTCTCGTTTAAAAACAGGATAATGAGCATTGTACATCACCTAATATGTTACCATCAGAATATCGTCCAAATATACGTCTTACACAATTTACACATGCACATTTAAATCATTTAGATACTTTACGTGATAGTCGAATTGTTTTAATATGCGGTAATCCATCGATTGCATCGAATTCTGAACCAGCTCAATCAATGTTTATTTATTCACGTGGATTTGGTACAATAGTAAGTAAAAAAAAATGTGGTTTTTTTTATCTATTTTTAATGACTACTTAATTTTATATATAGTAATCAGTTTGATTTTATGAAAAAATTCAACACAATATCAAAGTGGTTTACACGTGGTAGTATGCACCGTAACCTGACATAGAAGTTGTTACCAGAGAGAGAGAGAGAGAGAGAAAGGAAGACAGATAGAATAGTATTTTGAGATCAAAATGTGTTGCGCGATCGGAATATATTCAAAACTGAAAGGGATATGAAAGAGGACTGTCAATAACCTTGAAAATACATATTTTGTAAATGAGTTGAGTTAAGTAGAGTCTTAACAAAAACACTCCTACTACTGACTATCATTTCTCAGAACCTTTCAGAATATCAACAGCATGCATACAACTGTCAATACCTTTATTTTCCGTCCGTAATCCAATCTTGGATACAAATCTGTTTTACATATCGCTTATTCACAATATCGATCGAAACGTAAGAATAGAAGTTTTCTCGAAAAATTAGGTACCGGGTAGAGAGTTATGGTGAAATATTTGATTTTCTAGTTTTTCTGAAGACCAAATCAAATGTAATTTTGCCCATGAGTCCGTAGGATGCGCTAGTACAGTCAAGAATTAGGAATATTCTCTCCTCGAAATGCTCTTATAAGGGTCACGCATATATAACCACAGCCAGTGAAATCTTAACCACTGCATTCTCACAGCAGAGGAGTTGTTAGCGAAATGAACGAGACCCAAACCTACTATCCATCAGGGGAACTCAAACTAGTTTGGTGCATACGAAAGAGATCCACTTTGGGGGAGTGGAAGTGCACTTGATCAGTTACCCATCCCATTCACAAATTACACGTTCATTGATTGGTTTTATGAATATATACAGATTATTATTATTATCATTATTATGATTGTTAATATATTATGTAATCTTTTGTCTTCCTTATCAATTTTGTAAAAGAATACATTTTGCACTACAGACGGGGATCAATGGAATAGTTTAGATCAAGTAATACCTAGATTAAAGCCAAGACTTCCACCGGGTACTTTAATTTGGGGTCAACCATTTTATGAATATTCTGTAAAGGTAGGTATATGGTTTTATGGTTTATCTGTTTGTTGTAACGCTTGCTTAGATATATTCCCGGCTAAATCCTATTGCTTAGTGTATTCTCTGACCACACAATTCACTGGACAAGTTCCAAAGAATCAAAAGCACGGTTGAATAGGAAAAGATTATATTCCAAAGTAGCAAGGTTAGGTGGAAATAAGAAGCCAAAGGTGAAGGCGAAGGCCAAAAATAGATACAACGTTAGTTTCTTTATAGCATTTACATGAGAAGCTTCTGGATAGTAGTAATTCACGTGATCGACTCGATTAGATTTAGCCAATCAGCATGCAGCTAACAATACGAGAATTTTCTAACCCTGTTCTCCAAGAATCGATCAGGCGCTGATTGGATAGGAAATTAGCCAATTAGCGCGTAGCAACGTAGTCGTGCATTTGTTCAATCTACTTTGAATAGGATCATAGTCTTGAATATAATGTAGTATGATAATTGCTAAAAAACATGGTTTAAGTCAGAAACTTAGCTTTGATTTCGGAGTATAATATTCTTGGTGATATGTATGTTAAGTTTCTTAAAGCAGTAATCATTATCAGCCGAACAAGAGGCAGAAAAATGCATGCAAGTGGAGCGGAACATCAGAACTGACAAAAAATGATGACGGAAAAGGCTGCAAGTGAAAGAAACAGTAGACAATTGTATGATATGACGCAACAGCCCGTTAGAAAATATCGTAAACTAGAAAGGCTGGTGAAAAGTAAGGAATGCAACGTATTCATCAACATAGAAGTGGGTAGAGCATTTTGAAGGAAAAAGTCTTGAACCAACCAGCCCCAATGTACCAACCTAGCATCGAAGCAGCATCCACGAACCAGCCGTCAATGAAGGAGATCAGCAACGCTATAGTACAAATTAAGAGTGGCACAGTAGCCGAATAAGACAAAACTCGAGCTCAAGGCACTGGAAGCAGATGTGACAGTCACTGCTAAGATACTCCACATTCTCTTCTACAAGACTTGGAATGAAGAACCAATACCAACAGACTTGAGAGAATGATACCTGAATAAGATTCTAAAGAAAGATGATCTTGGCAACTGTTTTTTTTTGACTAAGGTCACGCCACACGCTCTCACTTGACCAGTAGTGTTTGAGTACTGGCTGAATATAGAACTTATAGCGAACTGTCATTGGAATTGATTACTTTAAGTGACGTTTCTCAGGGTTGTCCACTTTCCCCATTGTTACTCAACTTTGTTATTGAATTGCTCTTAGTGTAGTGCCTCCACATTTATTTGCATCCGCTTACATTTAATTTGCTTAAGCCCTTTCGATTAATTTATTTAACCAAGCCATTCGCTTAGCAACAACTTGTATGTACCATTGTTATTTTTTATTATCTGGTTTGTATGAGCTTATACGACTGAGCATTGCTTACGCTTACGCACTTACTCATCCTTTTCGCTTTAATGTTAATCTCGTAATATTCCCATGAACTCACATAATTTGTATCGCTTGCTTTTGACCTTGTCAATCATTCGTCGCTTTTATTCATGTGTGTGCATACCTATTTCGCTTGTCATATGTCTGTCTTATTCTTATCTGACTATATATTCTTAGTCATACTCTATCTCTTTGAGTTGGCTCACTAGCCTTCTCCTATTCGCTTCATTCATTCGCTCGCATTGTAATCCAATGAGTTGGCTCTTAGCCTTCTCCAATTCGCTTCTCTGCTATCCTTATTGTGGTGTGCTACAATAAACGTATACGATACTTGGAATTCATCTTCTGATTTATTAACCGTCAGACGTCATTTGGATAAGACAATCTGAACGAGCTTATTACGAAACCTAAGAACACGCAGTAAATAGGCACACTACATTAGATACGAGTCTTTCATCATCTGATTTGTCAACAGTTGACCTACTCCTAGGAGGCTCGCTTTTGACTTGAAATGTGCCGATGATATAGTCCTATTTGGTGAAGACGCTGACAAAATGCAGAGTCTTCTGACTAATTTGAGCAACAATGCAAGCATATTCGGGATGCGGTCTTACACCTCGTAATGCAAAATGTCGCCTCAGGATTGGCTTGCATCAGTAGCTGAAATGGTGGTCAGTCAGTCAGTCAGTTGCAACGTAGAACTTCTTACGTAAGTACATCAGTTAATATCGCCATACCACATCAGCACAGAGATATAATTGTTAATTCAAATCCAATAGTAGAAGAGGTAGTAAAGGTATTAGAAGTAATCGGAGGGGTTAGAATTAGAAGATATTATTCACGAAGTATGATTCGATGAGATAAGTTTAGAAAGTCAAAACTAGAGGTGTTGAAGAACCCAGAAGATTAGGATTTGAGAGAACACAAAGAATAAATGCACTGGCGCCATTGCGAACGATTTTGAGCCATATCATTCAAGGTCTCTAACCATCGATTATTATCATCTCGCGGACCCCAACCAGCTAGTCGACAATTACCGACATGGCTAAGTCCACTCGTCAATGACTTCATGGATTTCTGCCATGTTTTGGTATAGCCGTCCCTTAACTTTCTTCCAACCTACTCCTACACTACAAAACAAATCTCGTCGAGGCAGTCGGTGGTTAGGCATACGCAAGACATGTCCCAACCACCTCAAATGATCAAGTTTCAATGCTTCATCTATTGATCTGCCATTCTTACCTAGTACCCGTTTCCTAACTACAGCATTGCTTACTCGGTTGTCCCACGATGTACGAGCAATGCTTCGAAGACACCTATGATCGAAAACCAATAACCGACGAGTATCTTCTACTCTCATTGGCCATGTTTCACAGCCATAAAGTAAGACGGAGCGAACCACTGCGCAGTACACTCGTCCTTTAGTCAGCAAACGGATATCTCGCCTACGCCATAAGTGACACAGGTTGTCAAAAGCCAATCGAGCCTTCTGTATCCGTGCCGAGATTTCGTCAGTCACCAGGCCATCGGCACTGATGAGACTCCCGAGATAAGTGAAGCCGTCTACACGTTCGACTACTTCACTCCCTATCACTAGTTCAGGTGCCGATGCAACCCAGTCTTGAAGCAACATTTTGCATTTCGAGGGGGAAAACCGCATCCCGAACGTGCTTGCATTGTCGCTTAGGGCGGTCATAAGACTGCATTTTTTCAGCGTCTTCACCGAGTAGGACAATGTCATCGGCATATTCTAAGTCAATGAGCGAGCCACCTGGTAAAAGGTCTACTCCTGAAAGTTCAGACGAGGACAATGTTATATCTAGGAGCATGTCTATGATAAAATAAACAAGAATGGGGAAAGTGGACATACCTGACGGACACCACTTGAAGTAGAGAATTCCGGTGACAGTTCGCCATAAGCTCTCACTCGACCAGTGGTGTTTGAGTAGAGAGCTTGTATGAGATTATTGTACTTCTTTGGTACACCTTTCAATGTCAGACACTGCCACAGAACCTCACGATCCACTGAGTCGAATGCCACCTTAAGGTCCAGGAAAACAACTATTGTAGGACGCCTAAATGTGTGTCTATGTTCCAGCACCTGTCGTAGTGTGAAGATGTGGTCTATACAACCACGTCCAGGTCGAAAACCAGCCTGGTTTTCTCGAGTCTGTTCTTCACGAGCTTTCGTTAAGCGTCGAAGTATTATTGAGGCCAATATTTTAGATACTATATTAATTAGACTTATTCCCCTATGATCGTCACAGGATGCTACTGAGATCCACGGTTTCATTCTAGCCTTATGGTCAACCTTACTAGCAGATATCACTGCTGTTTCCACAGCCTTTTTGATATCATTCCATCCTGCTTCCGGATGGGGATCGCTTAAGCGGTCGCCTAACTGTCTTTCTAGTTGTTCCTGAAATATATTTTTCGCCTTATTATAATTAGGTAAAACCTTAAGAGGCTTTCTTACGGTGTCTTTCTTCGCCCAGTAAGCTTCAAAAAAATACGCGCTCGCACTAGGGCATGATCTGAATCCAATCATGTGCCCCAGAACGAGTGACAGTCTTCTGTCGAACCCCTCCATCGGTGGCTGATGGCGATGTGATCTAGTTGAGTCCAACGTTGAGACGACTTCGGGGGTCGCCAGGTCAACAGATGCTTTTCCTTATGCCTAAAGTTAGTGTTTGCTAAGAATAGGCGGTTGTCTGAGCATGCTTGCAACAGACGGTCACCATTGTCTGTTCTCTGAGCCGGGACACCATAACATCCACCTAGATTTCTTTCCTTTTCACCTAGTCTACCTACTTGAGCATTAAAGTCACCAGCCATTATTACTATATCATAGCGCGTAGCTTTTTGGAGGAGGTCCGAAGGCTTTCTGTAAAACTCATCTTTAACCTCGTCTGCACTGCAGTCAGTGGGGTCATAGGCAGATATGACGAAGAGGCAACGGCGAGTGTCCCTATCCTTACGAGTCCTTACTGTCCCGTTTAGTCGGACAGCGCACAAACGACTATCTGCTGGGATCCAGTCAAGGAGAGATAATTCTGCCGTAGGACTCAACGCTATGCCTACGCCAGCAAGACGCCTGGAAGCAGTATCAGGCCTTCCAGATACACGAAGAGTGAATCGGGCTGCTTCTTCGTTTTGACAAGGTGGAATCAGGTTAATGACTTTACTAGGATCCTGTATACGAGTTTCCGAGACGCAGCATACATCGATGGCACGAGTTTCTAAAGTCCTAGCTAATGATGCCTGTTGCCCTATTTGACACAATGTCCGTACATTAAAAGCTCCAACATGTAGTCTAGAACGGGGTTTCAAGAGACCAGGAACGACGTTTCGTGATCTCGCTTCGTCTGCATTAGCGGTTCAGTGAGAAAATGGAGTGTGAGTAGAGTTAGTCGCAGAGATAAGAGAGACATTAGGGGGTGTAGAAAGGATTTGATTTTGACCGATTTGGTCTCGCGTGCTGTTACGGGTATGAGGGCGGTTGTCACTTTCCGGCTGCCCACACCGTGGAAGGTTGTTTCTTGAGGGACCTGAAAAGGAAGATGGATTAGTGTTGGTCATGGAGACCTGGGTGCGTGACCGCAGAGCCCAATGGACAACTGTTTGAGGCCGGTCACGCACGGCCTTCTTATGAAAGGTTTTTTGAGGATTAGCTCCGTTCTTAAAGGCCCTTAGTGGGCACCCTAACCCAAGGAGACGGAAATCCGTGAGTTAGGGGAGGTCTGACATTTTTAGGGTCGACCTTTTCTAACCCTTCCTTCCTTGTGAGAAGGCAGCATCGCTGCAGATGCTGGTTGTCCGAGGGAGACACCTTACTGCTGTCACACCCCTCTTCAGTCAGTCAGCAGTACGACTTCGCTCTCAGACCTTGGGTAGCTGCTTTTAGTCTCATCGTTCTCCAATCGACCTGCCTGGCATGGTAGGACCTGCAGGAACATATGTTCCAGCCAGTATAGCTCGGTTGGGTCATCACGATAGGCCAGCCGGACCACCACGTCAAGGTAGCAGCTACGGTCGGGTGGTAGGGAGTGAAGTAGTTGAATGTGTTGATCGCGTATCTTGATGTCCCATCAATTCTGAAGGCCCGGTTTATGTTGAAATCTCAGTACGGATACAGAAGGCTGGACTGGCTTTTTCCGAAGGACGAGTCTCCTGCTCAATGTGTGTGAAATATGGGCAGTATGAGTAGTAGTATTTATTTAATGTGTCTTCGAAGCATTGCTGGAGCATTAAGGGATGATCGAGTAAGCGATGTTGTTAAGAAACGTTTACTAGGTAAGTATGGCGGCACAACTAATGATGTATTAAAACTTCATTAGTTGAGGTGGTTGGGACATGTGTTACGTATGTCCAACCACCGACTGCCTCGACGAGCGATGTTTTTTGGTGTAGGAGTAGGTTGGGAGAAAGCTAGGGGCGGTCAAACCAAGACATGGCGGAAATGCATGAAATCACTGACAAGTGGAATAAGTCATGTCGGTAAATGTAGACTACCTGGTTGCGGTCCGCGAAGCAATTGTAATTGATGGTTGAAGACTTTAAAATTCCATGGCTCAAAAACATCTCATGAGCTCAGGACTTTATTGTTTTTTTAGATGCCAATCTTTCCATTACCGCTAATGCTTCAACTACTTTCACTACAATGGGGTTTAAACTGACAATTCGATTAATCTGTGTGGATGTTGTATGTATGCCGACGTGAACTAATGTATGTGCGCACGGAGTTCTATGTTGCAGCTAACTGACTAACTGACTTCATAAACTGAAACACCTTAATGCTGTCATTCCCCCTACGGTCAAATATACGACTTTGCCTCAATGTGTGACTTTGGTTTTATCATCCTTCAGTATACATGCCTGACATTTGTAGAACGTAAAGTAAGATATGTTACATGCAATAAAACGCTGTTGAGTTATCGCGGTTGACTGGTTAGATTAGAAAAATTACTCTTGTGATTGAAATCATCAATCGATCATTGTTAGACTACCAGTAAAAATTGACTAGCACTGGATGGCCATTTCTTCATAGTATGAAACTTATCAGCAGCAACCCAGGACCTTTGGTCCTGCACATGAAGTGATCATGTTGTGTACAAGTAGTAACTACCGAAGACAATCGGGGATGTTGCGCAAAACATTCGTTTGGTAAAAGCGTTGGGTGCCACTGGCTCAGTATTCTAGAAGTTTGGCGTTTGCGTGCGAGACTGAAGGATGTGGGCTCGATTACCGAAAGCGTGTTGGTCGATGAGCACTTCTGATGAGTGTCATAGTATGAAGAAATAGCGTTCCAATGTTTCTTGGTTTTAAATGGTGGTCAAATAAATCATATATTTTGACGTTTAATTGCGTACAGTCCTATCTAATTAGAAGCAGATGATAACCTACTGTTGTAGTGCGAACAAGATAGAAAATGATTTACTTCGTGTTATTTTAATCAGCTGTTATGCATTATCATGAATATATGTGTTGAAAATCTGAACTGTTTTACTGTGTAGTGAATTGTTCTTTTCTGTCTCCTGTTGATTTCTATTACAGAATGGTCTAAGAAAGCTTAGTTTATTCATATATGATGTGGTGTGTATCTATGGACTAGATTGTCGTAAATTATCCTATAGGAAAAGGTAAGTCAGTCAGTCGGTCACTCACGGCGTAGAACTCCGTAGGGTATATGTACATCAATTCTATTTGCCGTAACATACTAGCACAGAGAGACACAATTGTCAATTCAAATCCCAGAAGTAGTAGAGGCAGTAATTAAATGTGCACTTCACTTTTATATGTGTTTTGCTGCTTGATAAGTGAAGCTTTTTTCCTTACTTACTTACTTATTGACTTATACTTGTTACTTCTATTTGAGCATCAGCCGCCGACCGGTGAATCATTTTTTCTGGTTAGCTTTCTTTAAACGAGTTTGATTTTTACACGATTGGGTCTTTAACCTTCATGCTCAACCCTCTTCCTTTATCCTGGCACGAGATCGACAGTAGTAGTTCCCTTGGAGGGCCGAGTAGAAGCTCTATGCCTGGATTAATTGTCAATAAAATGAATGAATTCCTTACAAATGATCACAGACCAAAGATAAAAACCACTTTAAATGAAATGCGCTTTATTTACACAATGTTTGCGCATAATCTTGAAATGTCTATATATAGTACAAGTAGCTTGTTCAGTGTCTTATCTCACATCTCTTCTAGGCCTTCAAGACAATCTGATCACGACATGCATTTTTATCTCAAGACACACCTTCCCCACTGAGTAGTAGGAAGTTCTATGTGACGATCTCCTGCATGTTATTAATAAGCATCCATCACATTAACTGTGATATTTTTTTCCGCTTGATAACTCAATTCCACATTACCGTTCTTATGTAGCTTAGTGAACGTACGACGTGAACCGTTATATTTATTTACTACTACATATCTATATATATCGAGCGTACTACCAGGCAACTTAACCAACGAATGATTGAACATCTCCAAGCATGGTTTACGAATGGTCAGTCAAAAACAATACGCACACTTGGTAGATAGTGGTCAAATTGTAGATAAATCTAGATCTTTTCGGGTGATCTATCGTATACCTCCATCATTTCTCAACGGAGTTCGATCCCGTCTCGTACACACATAGCAGAAGCCATAGGAATTCGTACATTCAACTCTAATTTATGTGTTCAGAAGAAATTCGTGACACCCCTATCTCTTCCGCGGCCTGGTATGACGTAACTAACGATTGAGATTATATTTTTTATTTAATTTTTATTTTTACACATTTGCTTATTACGTAATGGTTTTGATGTTTTTTGAATGATTATTTGAAGTCTGTTCATCCACTAGGTTTGACCTACTATTGATAAAACTTTAGTTATCATATTTTATAATTTTCCTACTACTATCAGTACACTTCTGTCTTCCATACTATCCCACTCGTACTTTTGCCTATTAGAGGTGCAGTGACGTAATCTATATTTCATTTCATTGTGATTATTGACTTATAAATTGCCTTGATTGGTTTAACATTTTCATATACTTATTCATCTATATTCGAGTAAAGCAGCCTGATGACGGTCTAATCGAAAACATTATTATTCGGTTATATGTGTTGTTCTAATTTTCACAATCGGAATCTTTAATATCTATATTAATTTGTCAAATTTGTACTAAGTACTGACATTATAGATTACCATATTTTTAATGTCATAATGACTTGATTATTTACATTGATCACTGTTGATCGATTACCATTTTCGTTCTCTCTTTGTTAGAATGAAACTGGCTGAACAAATGACCAATGTAATTAATTATCCCGATATGATGGATTCATCCAATGTACGTGTACCACCATTTTTAAGATTTTCCGAATTAGTTGATTATGTGAAAAAGTAAGTTATGTAAAGTGTTGTCGTTTTTCTCCCCTTTCTATTGTTGCCTTTCTACTTCACTTATCCATGTAAGAATGAATTAACATGTTTGCGACTGTAAAAGCTAATCTTTCTCAAACAATAATAATTGTACTACCATGATACAGAGAAACAAACATTATGAATAGAGAATGTAAAATTTTGATTATAACTGTTTATCAAAATATTACTGATACACTACTTACTGTAGAACGATTCATGTAAAGCAACGTTGTTGTTTAGACAAAGCTGTGCAACGACAAACATGAGCTGTTCACTTTAATGCACGTCATTTGAATGATAGATAGTAATTCCTTATTTTACAAAATATTGATTTAAACACATAATTAATCTGTACAAAGGGGCATCTAAATATTGATGTAGCTCATGAATATTTGACTTTGTGTATGTTCGCACATGCAACAACAAATACAAGAGAAGACGACAAGTGTAGCAACAGCCTCTGCATCAGCAGGTCTCAACATACATAAAGGAAAAAGCAAAATTCTACGATGCAACACAACATGCACCAACCAAATCACTCTTGATGGAGATGCCTTGGATGATGTTAACACCTTTACATATCTGGGCAGCATTATCGACGAGAAAGGTGGATCCGATGCAGATGTGAGGGCGCGGATTGGCAAAGCAATGGCTGCATTTCTACAATTGAAAAATATCTGCAACTCCAAACAAACATCAATTAGCATCAAAGTCAGGATTTTCAATACAAACGTCAAGAGAGTTCTACTGTATGTAGCGAAAACTTGGACAACTACCAAAGCCATCATCCATAAGATACAAGTGTTTATTAACAGTTGTCTTCGCAAAATACTTCGGTTTCGTTGGCCAGACACTATCAGCAACAACGTACTGTGAGAAGGAATAAACCAGGTTCCAGTGGAGGAGGAAATCGGGAAGAAGCGGTGGAAGTGGATAGGACACAGACTACAAAAAGCACCGAACTGCGTCACAAGACAAGCCCTCACATGGAACCCTCAAGGTGAAAGGAAAAGAGGAAGGCCGAGGAATACATTACGCCGAGAAATAGAGAAAAACATGAGAAGAATGAACAGCAATTGGACAGAACTGTAAAGCAAAGCCCAGGACAGATTTGGTTGGAGAATACTGGTGGGGGCGGCCTATGCTCCATTGGGGGTAACAGGCGTAAGTAAATAAAAAAGTAATGTTCGATGAGATACGGACTGGTTTCATAAACTGAAACAATAGTTCACTGAAGTAATAGCTGACTTTATAGCCTCCCACTAATAGGCCTAATCTAAAACGGAAATGCAGTCTCATACTAACCAGTCACCAACAGCAGGGTCATACATCACTTTTTGCATCAAGAAATGGTAGCTCATATGCAGCACCATTGATATTGAATTTGGTTCGCTTTTTCTACAGTAAGTTTGTTGTAACGCTTGCTTGAATAATTTCTAGCTAATTCCTATAGCTTAGTATTCTCTGACCACAATATACTGGACAAGTTCCAAAGAATCAAAAAACACGGTTGACCAGGAAAAGATTATATTCGAAATAAGAAGGTTAAATGGAAATAGAAGCCGAAGGCGAAATAGATACAACGTTAGTTTATTTATAGCATTTACATGAGAAACTTCTAGATAATAATTCACATGATCTACTGGATTAGATTTAGCCAATCAGTATGCAGCTAACAACACAAGAATTTTCTACCCTGTTCTGCAAGCATCGATCAGGCGCTGATTGGGTAGGAAATTAGCCAATCAGCGCGCAGCAACTTAGTCATGCTTTAATGTCCCGCTAACATAGTTGTTTTTTGACATTGTCTATCAAACGAATGCTCAGTTCATTACTTAGATAACTCTGAATGACATCTTTCGATTGTTCTCTAGGCTTCAGTTTCATACAATAGGAAAATTCTGATTGTGGTGTCTTTTTTCATATACAAAGACACATTTTTTTCTTCTATGAAATAATTAACATTTAATTTATTTTGTTTTTTTTTTGAACATTTAAATTAGATTACCTCTTCTACCATGTAAAGATGCACCGACTACTGTCCCAATGCATTGTTTATCCGATGGTTATACATTTCAACCATGTTCTTTATTATTAGTACAACATATGAAAGGTATATTTGAAAGATATATTTGATCATTGTTTAAGTTTTTCATTTGCTTATTTTTATATGTGCTCAAAGCTTATGGTGACCGTAGCTGCTACCTTGACGTGGTTGATGGTCGGGCTTGCCTATCGTGATGACCCAACCGAGCTATATTGGCTGGAACATATGTTCCTAAAGGTTCTATACCATGTCAGACAGGTTGATTGGAGAGCGATGAGACTAAAATCAGCTACTCAAGGTCTGAGGGCGAAGTCGTACTGCTGACTGACTGAAGAGGGGTGTGACAGCAGTAAGGTGTTTCCCTCGGACAACCAGCATCTGCAGCGATGCTGCCTTCTCATCACAAGGAAGGAAGGGTTGCAAAAGGTCGACCCTAAAAATGTCACACCTCACCTTACCTCACTGATTTCCGTCTCCGTCGGTAAGGGTGCTCATTAAGGGCCTTTAATAACGGAGCTAATCCTCAAAAAACCTTTCATAAAAAGGCCGTGCGTGACCGGCCTGAAGCAGTTGTCCATTGGGCTCTGCGGTCACGCACCCAGGTCTCCATGACCAAAACTAATCTATATTCCTTTTCAGGTTCCTCAAGAAACAACTTTCCACGGTGTGGGCAGCAGGGAAGTGAAAACCACCCTCACACCCGTAACAGCACGACTAACTGACGAAATATCATTAGTTTTTTGACGTTCAGTATCCAACATGTTAGAGCATGTTAGCGCGTGACAGTTTATAAATCAGAAGACGAATATGAAGTGTTGAATACAAATTGACCCGTAAACCACAAGCATATAGAGGAGAGCAAGCAAGCTAGCTAGCGAGTGAGCGAGCGAGCAAATCGGCGAATGAATAAATAAGATTAAAATGTATTTAGGAAATATTTAAGAGGTTCACATTATAGCAAATAGAATGAATATTCACCTATGCGGTAAGCAATGTTCAGATATAAGCAACTCATACATACCTAATCAGACATTAAATACTAAAAACCAATGTTACATATAAGTTGTTAGTTATATAAGTTAATCAAAAGGCTTATTCAAATCAAAACATATGAGCGAACTCAAATGTATGTGGAGCCACTACAATCTGAAAGGGAAATTCTTTGGGAAATTCGAATGAACATTTGCACTAGATAAGTATTGTATGCAGTTGTACTACAGTAATGTTGACGATTAAAATGATGATGCTTTCACAAGACTAGTGAATTATTATTTTAATTTAGGGATTGATTTCTTGTTGTAAATCGATTCAAGCTGCATCGATTACATCACCCGCAAGGAGATGGAATGAATAGATTGAGTTAAAAAAACATTGTACACGTAGTGCCCGAACACCACTGGTCGAGTGAAAGCTTATGGCGAACTGTCACCGCAATTCCCTACATCAAGTGGTCTCTGTCAGGGATGTCCACTCTCTCCATTCTTGTTTAACTTTGTCGTAGACATCCTCTTAGAGTTAGCACTAAGCTCGTCAGATTTTTCAGGGGTCGACCTTATACCTGGAAAGTCGCTTACTGATCTAGAATATGCTGATGACATAGTTCTATTCGGTGTAGACGCTGACAAAATGCAGTGTTCTGACTACCATAAGCAACAATGCAAGCATGTTCGGGATGCGGTTTTCCCCCTCGAAATGCAAAATGTTGCTTCAAGACTGAACACTTCCATATAATCAGTCATTTTTGACCAATCACATGTATTCGTCCTTCTGATAGTCAGAACAACACTTATAAGCGAACAATGGTGTTGTTATCAGGCTTTACTCTCTCATATACATGAATATTTATATGAAAATGTCAAACCAATCAAGGCAATTTATAAGTTAATAATCACAATGAAATGAAATCAATTACGTCACTATGCACATCATAGGCAAAAGTACAAATGGATATTAAGAAGACAGGTGTACTGATAGTAGTAAGAAAATTATAAAATACGATAACAAAAGTTTTATCAATAGTAGGTGAAACGTGGATAAATACACTTAAAATAATCATTACACAACATTAAAAACATTACGTTATCAGAAGTGTGCGCATAATTAGATATTGAATCTTATAAACGGCAAGAGGCAGAGGAAATTACCCAACGTATACAGGATGTGAAAATAATGCTAGTAGTAATATGAGTAAAATAAAATTTAAACCAATGATTGATTGATGATTTCAAATGTGTAAAAAACACAAACCTCCAAAACTCTGCCCCAAAATATCGTAACAGTTCTCACTAGTGACTAGCTTCGTGAGGAAATTCTCGGAGTTTCTAGTTGAGAAGACGTGACCAGTGGAGTTCAACCCAGTGCTCCAATGGTAAGCTGTTCGCGCACAATGCCGAAGGTCCCGGGTTCGAATCCTGCCAGGTGCAGGAGTCGTGGATGCGCACTGCCTCTGATGAGTGCCATACCAGCGCGAAACAGCCTTATCCAGTGCTTCCAGGTTTCTAATGGTGGTCTAAAAAATATTGATTGATGATATCAAATGTGTACAAACACAAATCTCCAAAGCTCTAACTGAAAATATCGTAACACTGCTCACTAGTGACTAACTTCGTGAGGAGATTCTCGGAGTTCTAGTTGAGAAGACGTGACCAGTGGAGTTCAACGATGTCGGGTGTCGGCAGTAACTACCAAAGACAAATAGGTGAGGTCACGCAAAATCCCTAGATCGATCAGAGTTAGACATTAACACCGCTGGACGCCGGCCCAATGGTTAGGCCTTCGCGCACAATACCGAAGATCCCTGGTTCGAATCCTGCGAGGTGCAGGAGTCGTGGATACGCACTGCCTCTGATGAGTCCCATACCAGGACGCAACGGCCGTCTTTCAGGTTTCTAATGTTGGTGGTCCAACAATGATTGATTGATGATTTCAAATGACCAAAAGAATAATTTGTTTTTAAAAAAATCTTCAATCGTAAGTTACGTCATATTCTGAATGTCATCAAAATAATCTTCACATTAGCCCATTTCTGTTTGACTCGCTGCATCCAAGTGAAACTAATCATTCTCATTACTTTTTATCTCATTGTTTTTTGTCTTACAGATCATTGGATGGAGGTGGTTAGTCGAAGTACTGGAAAATTGTACTACTTTAATCGATTAAAATCGGAATCTACTTTTGATTTGCCTGAAAGTGAACATCTGTCATTCACGTGAGTGCACTTTCTTGTTATAAATGAATAGTTTAGCTTAACATTATCATGTTATTTGTATGGTCAAAGGTGAAAATAAGTGAATTGA
>CALYCR020000158.1:0-12500 GCA_944470395.2 Schistosoma turkestanicum | reverse complement strand
AAAGTGTTTTGAAGATGGGAAGACATTCAAATTGAAGTCTGGAGATTAAGTGAACGTATTCTGTTAACAAACAGTGTTTTCTCTAGTTACATCACTATTACATCTGATCTTGACGTATTTGTTCATTATAACACAATAAGGATATATAGCAAAGTTTTCATCGAATTGGTCAGTGTCATACATCAATGTGTGATCAGTATCAAGTGACGATTGATATCATGAAGAAATGAGCTGGGTTTCAGATTCGATTTGAGCTTTAAAATGAGGATCTACTAATGGAAGGTTGCATATCTCAATAAATTTTTGTCTATTGCTTTTAAATAATTTACAATGATGAAATATCACCTCTTAAAAATCCGTTGAGTTTCAGGATCAAAATATTAGTTACATGATAATTACTTACTTACGCCTGTTACCCCACCCCCTGGAGCGTACGTCGTCAACTAACGCTCTTCAAACTACTCTATCCTCAGCCTTCCTTTCTAGTTCCACACAATTGCTATCGACTCTTCCTATGTCTGTTTCCGATTCTCGACAACATGTTTTCGTTGGTTTTCTCCTTCTCTTTTGGTCTTGAGTATTTCAAGTGAGGGCTTAACTTTTAACGCAGTTGGGTAGTTACCTCAATGTGTATCATATACACTTCCAGTGCACATTCTTAATTTGTTCCTCTGGTTTGTTCCATTCCATAATAGGTTGCCGTTGATAGTGTCTGTCCTATGGATGAAAAGTATCTTGTGTAGACAACTGTGAATAAACACTTGTATGTTGTGGATGACGACTTTCGTGGTTCTTCAAATTTCATCCACATACAGTCGAACTGTCTTGACATTTCTATTGAAAACTTTAACTTTGATGTCGTTTTGAGTTCGAGATGTTCTTAAACTGAAGAAATACACGTCTCGTTTTGCCAATCGATATCTTCACATCTGTATCAAATCCTTCTTGCTCATCTGTGATGCTGAACGGATATGTAAAGGTTCCCACATCGTTCAGAGCTTCTCCTTCAAGTGTAATTTAGTTTGTGCGTGCTGTATTGTATAGGAGGATTTTGCTTTTTCTTTGTGTATGTTGAGACCTACTGTTGCAGAGCCTGCTACTACAGTGGTGCTCTTCACCTGAATTTGCTGTTGCATGTAGAATAGATGTTCTAGAACATTTATGATACCCTAATCATCCAGCCGCATCCGAGCCACTCAGTGTATTCTGTGCTTCTCCTTAGATTTTAACGTTTTCACAGTCCAGTCGACCAACAGGAGGAAGAGAAAGAGTAAGAGTAAGCAGATAGATAATAACAGTTCAACATTATTCGATACTATCTCGATTTAAATGAAATACATTCAGTATACAAAGATTTGTGCAATTTTCATAGCTTAAATTACGAAACTATGCTTCAAGATCCAACCCCTGCAGTTCTTAGTGAATAGTCATGACCAATGGGATTCAGTCATGTTGGGTATCAGACAGATACCCATAGCAAGTAGTGGATTTTGGATATGCAAGGTCATGAATCAATCACATTTAAACATGTACACTATAAGATCTCAACTCAATATTCTAAAGATTAAGCATCAGCACGCAAGGTCAATGGTCATGGATTCGATTCCCGGATATGGGGTAGTGAATGTATACAACTGAGGAGGAGTTCCAATACTAGTACGCAACACAGCATTCAAGTTTTCAATGTTGACTTAACTAAAATCACTTCATAATTTAATGTTTTCAAATAAAATCCTATAAATGCATAATTTTAACATTAATAATTAAAAATTAACAATAACATTTCAAAATTCAATTGCATTTAGTATATATACAGTAACCATATCGAACTTATAAAACTACAACAGTTGATTAATACTACTTACAATTAAATTATCTATTCATAATTATCATAAATCATTTCAATAATAATAATAATAAAAGAAATTAACATATTTTTTTACTTACTTTCAAATTAAAAACATTAGACGACAACAATTGATGATGATGATGATTGGACATTGAACAACCTTTTCATGGCAATTAAAACAAAATGACTGTTCATTCATTCATTCATTGAATTGCATTTTATGAAAAACACTTTAACATTATCAACAAAAGTATTCATGATAACAAACATAAATTCCAAAATAAAAGAAATCATTTTAAATATGAAAATAATAAGTGAATGAATAAATTGTTTAAATCATTCAAGAAAAAATTGAATATTGAATGTGAACATTTGTGTTTAATGTGAGTCATAAGTAGGAGTTGTTGTTGTTGTTATTAGTGTTGCTGTGTATTGTCTTATTCGATGAAATTGTTGTGGAACTGTATGCAGTGTAGAGTACTACACCACCACGACTAACAACCGCCCCCTTCATGTTCGATGATTATATTCGAAAGAAGATGAATTCGAGACAATCAAAATAAAAATGTAAACTGTAGGTATAAATCATTATGACAATAATAATAATCATAATAATAACAAGTTAAGAATTATGTAAAACAACTTTTTAAAAAAATATATATATCAAAAGAGAATTTAGATTAGTTTATTCAAATTGCAAATGTACATTGTTGTTAGGAATAAAATCGTGTAGTGGAATACTTTTATGAAGAGAATGTGATTGGTGAAATGGAAACATTGATTACTGTAATCAGTTGTACTCCTTTTTTTAACTGCACTAAAAATCATAAGTGCCCATGTCGCTGACATTGTTCGGTTTCGTCTTGGTATGGGACTCATCAGTAGCAGTGCACATCCATGACTCCTGCATCTTGCAGAATTTGAAACCGGGATCTTAGGTATTGTGCGCGAACGTCTAACCATTGGACCACTGGGCTGGCATCCAACGGTGTTAATGTTTGACTATGAGTGATCTAGGGATTTTGCGTGACAATGATTGATTGATTGATGATTTCATATGTGTAAAAACACTAATCTCCACAATTCTAATTGAAAATATCGTAACATGTGCCCACTAGTGACTAGCTTCGTGAGGAAATTCTCAGAGTTCTAGTGAGAAGACAGGACCAATGGAGTTCAACCCTGTCGGATGTAGGCAGTAACAACCAAAGAGAAATGGGCGAGGTCTCGCAAAATCCGTAGATCAATCAGAGTTTGACATTGACATCGTTGGATGCCAGCCCAGTGGTCCGATGTTTAGACGTTCGCACACATTACCGAAGGTCCGGGGTTGGAATCCTGCGAGGAGCAGGAGTTGTGGATGCGCACTGCTAATGATTCCCATACCAGGACGAAACGGGTGTCCTTCAGTGCTTCCAGGTTTCTAATGGTGGTCTAACAATGATTGATTGATGATACCAATTGTGTAAAACCCTAATCTCCATAACTCTAATTGAAAATATTGTTCGGTCTGCCTCGATGGTTTCGTCTACGGTTTGTATTGCGACCTCGATATTTTTTGTTAATATGACGAGATCAGCAATAAATATACCTTGACCTTCAATCACAGTTGGTCTTTTGATTTTTGGCCGTATTGAGATTTAACTTGATTATCTCACGATAAGTAGTTCCCATACATCACAATCTACTTGTAAGATCCATTTTTGAAGGCTTTGTTTGTGAATATCCATCCATGCATACATTTGTAATTTGTTCTTATTGATTCTTTCAGTTGTACATTTTGTTAATCTGTTCCATTCCATTTGAGATGGTACTATTTGTATTTTATTATAGTTTCTATTTCTTATGCCTTCACTGAGTTCCTATGTTTCTTACTGAACTGCATTTATGTTGTTTAAGCTGATACTTAGTCATGGCGACAGCCATATTGATTTGTTCCTCTTTTGATTGAGTTGCTTACTTGGACTGGAATTGTGCATTTTGATTGTGAATTGAAGCACTCTTCCAGAATCCAAAACGTTCTGTGTTATAAAGCAACCAAATATTAACTGTCGAACGAATCGGATCTATCCAGGAGGGATAGAATAACGTTTATTTGAATAATTGAACAATTGTTGATGGAATAACTGAGTGGTAATATTTGTTTAAGTAATGATGTAAATTTATATTTATGATGAATATTAGAACCGACATTTACCCTAATCACTTGTTTTTGATTTCAACTAAACTTCCTGCACAGTTGGTTAGTTATTTCAGTTTGGATCCTACACTACTGTACAAATGTACAACTACTATTAATTTAACTCATGTCATTCATTGACTGTTTAGATAATAGTTCACATTTAAAACATCTCAGTTAGTGAGATTTTTTCACAGCCTAGCGTTGATAATCACACCAAAAATTCGAATAGATGCCAAAGATTCATGTATTCATGTACTGAGGAGTCATAATAACCAAGAATTAGTTTTACGAATTTGATATTTATCATAAACTTAGTGTATAGGTTTGTAAATTTTCCGCTTTTTAATATTCACAAGTGCATTTTTGCAGTCTCTGCTAGTATCCTTACACCATAAACCATAGGCTTTAATACTCTCAACAGTTACAAGCAGCTTGTATTTAACCTGGTTGATAAAACTCGATGCAGTAAAGTGGATGAAGAAGAAAGGTCCTGATCAGACTTATGTGCTGTTATTTTTTTTCAAACTTCTCTAAGGAAATGTTACGCTCGTCACTTGGTACGCTTGAAGCTATTACGAGTTCACCTTAGTCGATAAACGCGAACGAGACAATTACCAGCGAACAGATATGTTAACTTGAATCCCGAACTGCAAAACAGAAGGCTCTGTAAGCGTAGAAAGCATATTCTACAAACATCCAGAAATCACAATACAATCAAGCACACAACTCTCGTTTATTTATACACCATAGAAACGTCCTTGAGACAGTTACGAAAATAGCACACTAAAAGACACAGCAGACAATCACAGACATGGATTTTGCTGGTGGGAAATGAAATATCAAGGTCAACTGATCAGCCCATGCTGGCAAACGTAAAAACCAAAATACTGCATTTATCAAGCTAGTTCTGGGGATCTAACATCATCAACAGGAAATTGATGCATTTATTAAAACTTTGTTAGAATGAAACTGTACGAAAGCTGTGAACTAACGTCACATGCCTAGTAGACTGTGTATGAGTAAAGTTTGTCTTTAATCATGAAAGAGTCGATGCTCCCTAAGCGATGATGACATGCATTCATTGAGCTTGTCGTGCATAAACCATTGCCAGTCACTAATGTCACATAGTGTCAAATCCATTTTACTACTGAAGGCATTCTGTCAATCAAGTTGTAATGTAACCTCTAGTCTAAGTGATCAATATATTGGGCATTGTGTTCAGCTGTAAGACGGTGGTTGGAGGTAGTCTCAGTCAGTAAGATGCAACGTAGAACTTCGTACGTAAGTACATCAGTTCATGTCGCCATACCACATAGGCACAGAGATGTAATTGTCAATTCAAATCCAATATCAGTAGAGGTAGTAAAGGTATTAGAAGTAAGCGGAGAGTTTAGAATTAGAAGATATTATTCAAGAAGTATGAATAAATGAGAAAAGTTTAGAAAGTCAAAACTAAAGGGGGTTGAAGAATCAAGAAGATTAGGATTTGAGAGAACACAATGCATAAATGCACTGGCGCGATTGCGAACGATTTTGAGACATGTCATTCAAGGTCTCTAGCCATCGATTATTACCATCTCGCGGACCCCAACCAGGTAGTCGACAATTACCGACATGGCTCAGTCCACTCGTCAATGACTTCATGGATTTATGCCATGTTTTGGTCTGGCCGCCCCTAGCTTTCTTTCAACCTACTCCTACACCACAAAACAAATCTCGTCGAGGCAGTCGGTGGTTAGGCATACGCAACACGTGTCCCAACCACCTCAACTGATGAAGTTTCACCACTTCATCGATTGATCTGCCATTCTTACCTAGTGCCCGTTTCCTAATTACAGCGTTGCTCACTCGGTTGTCCCACGATATACGAGCAATGCTTCGAAGACATCTATGATCGAAAACCAATAACCGAAGAGTATCTTCTACTCTCATTGGCCATGTTTCACAGCCATAAAGTAAAACGGAGCGAACCACTGCGCAGTACACTCGTCCTTTAGTCAGCAAACGGATATCTCGCCTACGCCATAAGTGACGCAGGTTGGCAAAAGCCAATCGAGCCTTCTGTATCCGTGCTGAGATTTCGTCAGTCACCAGGCCATCAGCACTGATGAGACTCCCAAGATAAATGAAGCGGTCTACACTTTCGACCACTTCACTCCCTATCACTAGTTCAGGTGCCGATGAAACCCAATCTTGAAGCAACATTTTGCATTTGGAGGGGGAAAACCGCACTCCGAACATGCTTGCATTGTTGCTTAGGGTGGTCAGAAGACTCTGCATTTTGTCAGCGTCTTCACCAAGTAGGACAATGTTATCGGCGGAGGTAGTCTAATGGGAACTCTGAACCTAAACATCTTCCTACATAAAATCGTTCGTCAGTCGAATAGCTCGATCGTAACGTCTTTGACTAGGAAGTTGAATGATACGATATCGAATCTGCTAAGTAGTATCAGTTACTCCAAGATTACAGGTATACTGTACTGATGAATGTCTTCTAATTCTAACCATCACTTCACTTATATGCATGACTTATACATAAATTCAACCTTAGCTATCTATCATCAATCATAACTGGCTCCTACTCATTTCTTAACACCAATCATGTTTAATTTAATGGCGATTTACAGAAAGAAGGTTGTTAGTTATTCAAATTAGATTTTTTTTTCAAACAATGTTCCGTGTCATTCATTGTGTATGGGAAAAAAAAGAAGGGGATTAATTAGTTAATTAGTTTTCATTTTTATTACGCACTTATCGCAAGAAAAAAATAATAATAATAATTCAAAAACATCCTTTTTTCAATAGAAACATGTTCAATTTTCCATGTTCGTTCGTTTGTTTATTTACTCATTATCAAAAGACATATGCTCATGTTGAACAGTGATTCTCACGATTATCGTTTGCTACTTGATGTTGTGAGTGAATGATAAGCATTTTTATATATACGTGTGTGTGTGTGTGTCAGTGAGTGTGTGTTGAAAGAATTTTAATAACAAGTAAAACTAGTTCCGTTTTGAACAATGTTTCAATGTTCAATTTTGTCAGTTCAATGTTCACTGCTTAAATGTATCATCGCATGATGTGTTTTCGTGTGTGCCTCCATCATAAAAATTCGTCTATTCCTTTTTCTTTTATTGTTATTGTTGTTGTTGTTGTTGCCGTTCTGATATGGTGTGAAAAAAGAAATCGAATAGATAGTTTCACATATGCTGATATATCAATAAAAGACCAATCAATGCATAGGTCTTGCTTCACATGAGAAAACATTTTCGCGTTATTGAACAAACTAGTATTGTTGATTAGTTTACAACACTGTAAGTGATTAGTGTGAGGAGAACTTAGTCAATCAAATATTCAAAGGAATTCTTTAGAAGTTAAGAAAATGCTTACATTCACTGTTAGGCGAATCTCAGAATCATTTGTAACTTAGTCAATACCTTTTTTTCTGACTGAAATCTCAGCTCGGATACAGAAGGCTCGATTGGCTTTCGCCAACCTGCGTCACTTATAGCGTAGGCGAGATATTCGTTCGCTAACCAAAGGACGAGTATACTGTGAAGCAGTTCGCTCCGTTCTCCTATAAGGATGCGAAACATGGACGTTCTAAGCTTAGAACGTCCATGTTTCGCATCCTTATAGGAGAACGGAGCGAACTGCTTCACAGTATACTCGTCCTTTGGTTAGCGAACGAATATCTCGCCTACGCTATAAGTGACGCAGGTTGGCGAAAGCCAATCGAGCCTTCTGTATCCGAGCTGAGATTTCAGTCAGAAAAAAAGGTATTGACTAAGTTACAAATGATTCTGAGATTCGCCTAACAGTGAATGTAAGCATTTTCTTAACTTCTAAAGAATTCCTTTGAATATTTGATTGACTAAGTTCTCCTCACACTAATCACTTACAGTGTTGTAAACTAATCAACAATACTAGTTTGTTCAATAACGCGAAAATGTTTTCTCATGTGAAGCAAGACCTATGCATTGATTGGTCTTTTATTGATATATCAGCATATGTGAAACTATCTATTCGATTTCTTTTTTCACACCATATCAGAACGGCAACAACAACAACAACAATAACAATAAAAGAAAAAGGAATAGACGAATTTTTATGATGGAGGCACACACGAAAACACATCATGCGATGATACATTTAAGCAGTGAACATTGAACTGACAAAATTGAACATTGAAACATTGTTCAAAACGGAACTAGTTTTACTTGTTATTAAAATTCTTTCAACACACACTCACTGACACACACACACACACGTATATATAAAAATGCTTATCATTCACTCACAACATCAAGTAGCAAACGATAATCGTGAGAATCACTGTTCAACATGAGCATATGTCTTTTGATAATGAGTAAATAAACAAACGAACGAACATGGAAAATTGAACATGTTTCTATTGAAAAAAGGATGTTTTTGAATTATTATTATTATTTTTTTCTTGCGATAAGTGCGTAATAAAAATGAAAACTAATTAACTAATTAATCCCCTTCTTTTTTTTCCCATACACAATGAATGACACGGAACATTGTTTGAAAAAAAAAATCTAATTTGAATAACTAACAACCTTCTTTCTGTAAATCGCCATTAAATTAAACATGATTGGTGTTAAGAAATGAGTAGGAGCCAGTTATGATTGATGATAGATAGCTAAGGTTGAATTTATGTATAAGTCATGCATATAAGTGAAGTGATGGTTAGAATTAGAAGACATTCATCAGTACAGTATACCTGTAATCTTGGAGTAACTGATACTACTTAGCAGATTCGATATCGTATCATTCAACTTCCTAGTCAAAGACGTTACGATCGAGCTATTCGACTGACGAACGATTTTATGTAGGAAGATGTTTAGGTTCAGAGTTCCCATTAGACTACCTCCGCCGATAACATTGTCCTACTTGGTGAAGACACTGACAAAATGCAGAGTCTTCTGACTACTCTAAGCAACAATGCAAGCATGTTCAGGATTCGGTTTTCCCCGACGAAATGCAAAATGTTACTTCAAGATTGGGTTACATCGGCACCTGAACTAGTGATAGGGAGTGAAGTAGTCGAAAGTGTAGACCGCTTCAATTATCTTGGGAGTCTCATCAGTGCTGATGGCCTGTTGACTGACAAAATCTCAGCGCCGAAACAGAAGGCTCGATTAGCTTTTGTCAACCTGCGTCACTTATGGCGTAGGCGAGATATCCGTTTGCTGACTAAAGGACGAGTGTACTGCGCAGTGGTTCGCTCCGTTTTACTTTATGGCTGTGAAACATGGCCAATGAGAGTAGAAGATACTCTTCGGTTATTGGTTTTCGATCATAGATGTCTTCGAAGCATTGCTCGTATATCGTGGGACAACCGAGTGAGCAACGCTGTAATTAGGAAACGGGCACTAGGTAAGAATGGCAGATCAATCGATGAAGTGGTGAAACTTCATCAGTTGAGGTGGTTGGGACACGTGTTGCGTATGCCTAACCACCGACTGCCTCGACGAGATTTGTTTTGTGGTGTAGGAGTAGGTTGAAAGAAAGCTAGGGGCGGCCAGACCAAAACATGGCATAAATCCATGAAGTCATTGACGAGTGGACTGAGCCATGTCGGTAATTGTCGACTACCTGGTTGGGGTCCGCGAGATGGTAATAATCGATGGCTAGAGACCTTGAATGACATGTCTCAAAATCGTTCGCAATCGCGCCAGTGCATTTATGCATTGTGTTCTCTCAAATCCTAATCTTCTTGATTCTTCAACCCCTTTAGTTTTGACTTTCTAAACTTTTCTCATTTATTCATACTTCTTGAATAATATCTTCTAATTCTAAACTCTCCGCTTACTTCTAATACCTTTACTACCTCTACTGATATTGGATTTGAATTGACAATTACATCTCTGTGCCTATGTGGTATGGCGACATGAACTGATGTACTTACGTACGAAGTTCTACGTTGCATCTTACTGACTGAGACTACCTCCAACCACCGTCTTACAGCTGAACACAATGCCCAATATATTGATCACTTAGACTAGAGGTTACATTACAACTTGATTGACAGAATGCCTTCAGTAGTAAAATGGATTTGACACTATGTGACATTAGTGACTGGCAATGGTTTATGCACGACAAGCTCAATGAATGCATGTCATCATCGCTTAGGGAGCATCGACTCTTTCATGATTAAAGACAAACTTTACTCATACACAGTCTACTAGGCATGTGACGTTAGTTCACAGCTTTCGTACAGTTTCATTCTAACAAAGTTTTAATAAATGCATCAATTTCCTGTTGATGATGTTAGATCCCCAGAACTAGCTTGATAAATGCAGTATTTTGGTTTTTACGTTTGCCAGCATGGGCTGATCAGTTGACCTTGATATTTCATTTCCCACCAGCAAAATCCATGTCTGTGATTGTCTGCTGTGTCTTTTAGTGTGCTATTTTCGTAACTGTCTCAAGGACGTTTCTATGGTGTATAAATAAACGAGAGTTGTGTGCTTGATTGTATTGTGATTTCTGGATGTTTGTAGAATATGCTTTCTACGCTTACAGAGCCTTCTGTTTTGCAGTTCGGGATTCAAGTTAACATATCTGTTCGCTGGTAATTGTCTCGTTCGCGTTTATCGACTAAGGTGAACTCGTAATAGCTTCAAGCGTACCAAGTGACGAGCGTAACATTTCCTTAGAGAAGTTTGAAAAAAAATAACAGCACATAAGTCTGATCAGGACCTTTCTTCTTCATCCACTTTACTGCATCGAGTTTTATCAACCAGGTTAAATACAAGCTGCTTGTAACTGTTGAGAGTATTAAAGCCTATGGTTTATGGTGTAAGGATACTAGCAGAGACTGCAAAAATGCACTTGTGAATATTAAAAAGCGGAAAATTTACAAACCTATACACTAAGTTTATGATAAATATCAAATTCGTAAAACTAATTCTTGGTTATTATGACTCCTCAGTACATGAATACATGAATCTTTGGCATCTATTCGAATTTTTGGTGTGATTATCAACGCTAGGCTGTGAAAAAATCTCACTAACTGAGATGTTTTAAATGTGAACTATTATCTAAACAGTCAATGAATGACATGAGTTAAATTAATAGTAGTTGTACATTTGTACAGTAGTGTAGGATCCAAACTGAAATAACTAACCAACTGTGCAGGAAGTTTAGTTGAAATCAAAAACAAGTGATTAGGGTAAATGTCGGTTCTAATATTCATCATAAATATAAATTTACATCATTACTTAAACAAATATTACCACTCAGTTATTCCATCAACAATTGTTCAATTATTCAAATAAACGTTATTCTATCCCTCCTGGATAGATCAGATTCGTTCGACAGATAATATTTGATTGCTTGATAACACAGAGTGTTTTGATTCTGGAAGAGTGCTTCAATTCACAATCAAAATGCACAATTCCAGTCAAAGCAAGTAACTCAATCAAAAGAGGAACAAATCAATATGGCTGTCGCCATGACTAAGTATCAGCTTAAACAACATAAATGCAGTTCAGAAAGAAACATAGAAACTCAGTGAAGGCAAAAGAAATAGAAACTATAATAAAATACAAATATTATCATCTCAAATGGAAGGGAACACACTGACAAAATGTACAACTGAATGAATCAATAAGGACAAATTACTAATGTATACATGAAGGGATTTTCACAAACAAAGCCTTCAAAAATGAATCTTACAAGTAGATTGTGATGTATGGGAACTACTTATCGTGAGATAATCAAGTTAAATCTCAATACGGCCAAAAATCAAAAGACCAACTGTGATTGAAGGTCAAGGTATATTTATTGCTGATCTCGTCATATTAACAAAAAATATCGAGGTCGCAATACAAACCGTAGACGAAACCATCGAGGCAGACCGAACAATATTTTCAATTAGAGTTATGGAGATTAGGGTTTTACACAATTGGTATCATCAATCAATCATTGTTAGACCACCATTAGAAACCTGGAAGCACTGAAGGACACCCGTTTCGTCCTGGTATGGGAATCATTAGCAGTGCGCATCCACAACTCCTGCTCCTCGCAGGATTCCAACCCCGGACCTTCGGTAATGTGTGCGAACGTCTAAACATCGGACCACTGGGCTGGCATCCAACGATGTCAATGTCAAACTCTGATTGATCTACGGATTTTGCGAGACCTCGCCCATTTCTCTTTGGTTGTTACTGCCTACATCCGACAGGGTTGAACTCCATTGGTCCTGTCTTCTCACTAGAACTCTGAGAATTTCCTCACGAAGCTAGTCACTAGTGGGCACATGTTACGATATTTTCAATTAGAATTGTGGAGATTAGTGTTTTTACACATATGAAATCATCAATCAATCAATCATTGTCACGCAAAATCCCTAGATCACTCATAGTCAAACATTAACACCGTTGGATGCCAGCCCAGTGGTCCAATGGTTAGACGTTCGCGCACAATACCTAAGATCCC
>CALYCR020000157.1:0-16106 GCA_944470395.2 Schistosoma turkestanicum | reverse complement strand
AACAACACCAAATACAACAAACCACACACACAACCAGCCATCCACAACAACATCACCTAATCCCGTGCTAAATCCCATACGATAGATATATTTGTGCATACCAATCTGTACATACACATATATTTCCACACATGTGTTTACATTGAGATTTATATAAAAACATATTTGCCTACATACATATCCCACATACATTGATGTACATGTGTCTGTATAAATAGTTCAGCAAGTTCATCAAACATAAACAGGTAGACGTCATCCTCACCTTTGTTTCTTTCATACTATACCAACGTTGCCTCCCCTCACATTGTAGTGCTCGCATGACTTCAATCAGTACAGTCCACCATCCATTCGTCGAATTTCGCGTGCATTCAACGCCTTCAACGCTCCACAACAATCCACATCGCCAACCAACAACAACACCAACACCTACAACACAAATACAAAACTAAACTGATGTCACATTGTACCACAAGATCACAAAATCACCGCTAGTCACTACTATTACACAGTAAATTAACACCATCTCAGTCACATATGTCGAATGTTTCAACAGAACTCATTCTGACAGCCAAGGGAAACTCATCACCACAACTACTTACACAAATAATCATCATCGCCGTCACAAAAACACTCTCCACCAACCATCAACAATCACACCAATCACAACACACACACATTACAATCAACAACTCGCAAACACCCTTCTCAAAAAACACAACAGCAAAATACAAAACGTCACATCACATCACATCACATCACATCACACCAAATCAAATCAAATCACACACAGCTCCATTCAACAACGCATCACTTAACAATCACAACTCACGACAATTATCTGCTGGCTGACCCCACACTTCCAACGCAAAACCAAATACACAAACAAACACTCACACACACACACACACACACAGAAACATCACCTCTCACAACTACACTGTACCAAGTCACGGCGATACGTGTCATCAACACACATCGTGGCTGACATGCAGTCAATTTCAGAGGTACTTACTCAGTGAACTCAAGACTCGTCCACTGCGATTTATCCCTCTACAACATAACACACACACACCACACCACACCACATAACACCACATAACACTATCACCAACAATCAACATCATCACATAACAACCTACACCGACACACTGAAATCATTCACTCTGCATCATCATCATCATCATCGCTGAGACACAGATTCACAACACTACACATTCACAACACAACACAACACATCAAAACACAGCACAGCACAACAAAACACAGAAAACCTCTACAACCTCATACCACTACTTCTCCTCTTCATACCGTCTCTCTTTGTTCCACTCTAGTAAGACTTGTGGAACAAGTCAGTGGTATTCAATTTCAGAGGCTCTTGCACGGGGCACAACAGTATCGTATATGCACCGGAATTCACACCTCTACCTACCTATCGTCACAGCACACACTAACACTACTCAAATCACAAACAACAACAACAACAACAACAACAACAACACCAAATACAACAAACCACACACACAACCAGCCATCCACAACAACATCACCTAATCCCGTGCTAAATCCCATACGATAGATATATTTGTGCATACCAATCTGTACATACACATATATTTCCACACATGTGTTTACATTGAGATTTATATAAAAACATATTTGCCTACATACATATCCCACATACATTGATGTACATGTGTCTGTATAAATAGTTCAGCAAGTTCACCAACATAAACAGGTAGACGTCATCCTCACCTTTGTTTCTTTCATACTATACCAACGTTGCCTCCCCTCACATTGTAGTGCTCGCATGACTTCAATCAGTACAGTCCACCATCCATTCGTCGAATTTCGCGTGCATTCAACGCCTTCAACGCTCCACAACAATCCACATCGCCAACCAACAACAACACCAACACCTACAACACAAATACAAAACTAAACTGATGTCACATTGTACCACAAGATCACAAAATCACCGCTAGTCACTACCATTACACAGTAAATTAACACCATCTCAGTCACATATGTCGAATGTTTCAACAGAACTCATTCTGACAGCCAAGGGAAACTCATCACCACAACTACTTACACAAATAATCATCATCGCCGTCACAAAAACACTCTCCACCAACCATCAACAATCACACCAATCACAACACACACACATTACAATCAACAACTCGCAAACACCCTTCTCAAAAAACACAACAGCAAAATACAAAACGTCACATCACATCACATCACATCACATCACACCAAATCAAATCAAATCACACACAGCTCCATTCAACAACGCATCACTTAACAATCACAACTCACGACAATTATCTGCTGGCTGACCCCACACTTCCAACGCAAAACCAAATACACAAACAAACACTCACACACACACACACACACAGAAACATCACCTCTCACAACTACACTGTACCAAGTCACGGCGATACGTGTCATCAACACACATCGTGGCTGACATGCAGTCAATTTCAGAGGTACTTACTCAGTGAACTCAAGACTCGTCCACTGCGATTTATCCCTCTACAACATAACACACACACACACACCACACCACATAACACCACATAACACTATCACCAACAATCAACATCATCACATAACAACCTACACCGACACACTGAAATCATTCACTCTGCATCATCATCATCATCATCGCTGAGACACAGATTCACAACACTACACATTCACAACACAACACAACACAACACAACACAACACAGCACAGCACAACAAAACACAGAAAACCTCTACAACCTCATACCACTACTTCTCCTCTTCATACCGTCTCTCTTTGTTCCACTCTAGTAAGACTTGTGGAACAAGTCAGTGGTATTCAATTTCAGAGGCTCTTGCACGGGGCACAACAGTATCGTATATGCACCGGAATTCACACCTCTACCTACCTATCGTCACAGCACACACTAACACTACTCAAATCACAAACAACAACAACAACAACAACAACAACAACACCAAATACAACAAACCACACACACAACCAGCCATCCACAACAACATCACCTAATCCCGTGCTAAATCCCATACGATAGATATATTTGTGCATACCAATCTGTACATACACATATATTTCCACACATGTGTTTACATTGAGATTTATATAAAAACATATTTGCCTACATACATATCCCACATACATTGATGTACATGTGTCTGTATAAATAGTTCAGCAAGTTCACCAACATAAACAGGTAGACGTCATCCTCACCTTTGTTTCTTTCATACTATACCAACGTTGCCTCCCCTCACATTGTAGTGCTCGCATGACTTCAATCAGTACAGTCCACCATCCATTCGTCGAATTTCGCGTGCATTCAACGCCTTCAACGCTCCACAACAATCCACATCGCCAACCAACAACAACACCAACACCTACAACACAAATACAAAACTAAACTGATGTCACATTGTACCACAAGATCACAAAATCACCGCTAGTCACTACCATTACACAGTAAATTAACACCATCTCAGTCACATATGTCGAATGTTTCAACAGAACTCATTCTGACAGCCAAGGGAAACTCATCACCACAACTACTTACACAAATAATCATCATCGCCGTCACAAAAACACTCTCCACCAACCATCAACAATCACACCAATCACAACACACACACATTACAATCAACAACTCGCAAACACCCTTCTCAAAAAACACAACAGCAAAATACAAAACGTCACATCACATCACATCACATCACATCACACCAAATCAAATCAAATCACACACAGCTCCATTCAACAACGCATCACTTAACAATCACAACTCACGACAATTATCTGCTGGCTGACCCCACACTTCCAACGCAAAACCAAATACACAAACAAACACTCACACACACACACACACACACACAGAAACATCACCTCTCACAACTACACTGTACCAAGTCACGGCGATACGTGTCATCAACACACATCGTGGCTGACATGCAGTCAATTTCAGAGGTACTTACTCAGTGAACTCAAGACTCGTCCACTGCGATTTATCCCTCTACAACATAACACACACACACACACCACACCACATAACACCACATAACACTATCACCAACAATCAACATCATCACATAACAACCTACACCGACACACTGAAATCATTCACTCTGCATCATCATCATCATCATCATCATCGCTGAGACACAGATTCACAACACAACACAACACAACACATCAAAACACAACACAACACAGCACAGCACAACAAAACACAGAAAACCTCTACAACCTCATACCACTACTTCTCCTCTTCATACCGTCTCTCTTTGTTCCACTCTAGTAAGACTTGTGGAACAAGTCAGTGGTATTCAATTTCAGAGGCTCTTGCACGGGGCACAACAGTATCGTATATGCACCGGAATTCACACCTCTACCTACCTATCGTCACAGCACACACTAACACTACTCAAATCACAAACAACAACAACAACAACAACAACAACACCAAATACAACAAACCACACACACAACCAGCCATCCACAACAACATCACCTAATCCCGTGCTAAATCCCATACGATAGATATATTTGTGCATACCAATCTGTACATACACATATATTTCCACACATGTGTTTACATTGAGATTTATATAAAAACATATTTGCCTACATACATATCCCACATACATTGATGTACATGTGTCTGTATAAATAGTTCAGCAAGTTCATCAACATAAACAGGTAGACGTCATCCTCACCTTTGTTTCTTTCATACTATACCAACGTTGCCTCCCCTCACATTGTAGTGCTCGCATGACTTCAATCAGTACAGTCCACCATCCATTCGTCGAATTTCGCGTGCATTCAACGCCTTCAACGCTCCACAACAATCCACATCGCCAACCAACAACAACACCAACACCTACAACACAAATACAAAACTAAACTGATGTCACATTGTACCACAAGATCACAAAATCACCGCTAGTCACTCCTATTACACAGTAAATTAACACCATCTCAGTCACATATGTCGAATGTTTCAACAGAACTCATTCTGACAGCCAAGGGAAACTCATCACCACAACTACTTACACAAATAATCATCATCGCCGTCACAAAAACACTCTCCACCAACCATCAACAATCACACCAATCACAACACACACACATTACAATCAACAACTCGCAAACACCCTTCTCAAAAAACACAACAGCAAAATACAAAACGTCACATCACATCACATCACATCA
Organism: Schistosoma turkestanicum; assembly: GCA_944470395.2. Lineage (NCBI taxonomy): Eukaryota > Metazoa > Platyhelminthes > Trematoda > Strigeidida > Schistosomatidae > Schistosoma > Schistosoma turkestanicum. The sequence continues at coordinate 10,873 of CALYCR020000157.1, read as the reverse complement.
CATCACACCAAATCAAATCAAATCACACACAGCTCCATTCAACAACGCATCACTTAACAATCACAACTCACGACAATTATCTGCTGGCTGACCCCACACTTCCAACGCAAAACCAAATACACAAACAAACACTCACACACACACACACACACACACAGAAACATCACCTCTCACAACTACACTGTACCAAGTCACGGCGATACGTGTCATCAACACACATCGTGGCTGACATGCAGTCAATTTCAGAGGTACTTACTCAGTGAACTCAAGACTCGTCCACTGCGATTTATCCCTCTACAACATAACACACACACACACACCACACCACATAACACCACATAACACTATCACCAACAATCAACATCATCACATAACAACCTACACCGACACACTGAAATCATTCACTCTGCATCATCATCATCATCATCATCATCGCTGAGACACAGATTCACAACACAACACAACACAACACATCAAAACACAACACAACACAGCACAGCACAACAAAACACAGAAAACCTCTACAACCTCATACCACTACTTCTCCTCTTCATACCGTCTCTCTTTGTTCCACTCTAGTAAGACTTGTGGAACAAGTCAGTGGTATTCAATTTCAGAGTCTCTTGCACGGGGCACAACAGTATCGTATATGCACCGGAATTCACACCTCTACCTACCTATCGTCACAGCACACACTAACACTACTCAAATCACAAACAACAACAACAACAACAACAACAACACCAAATACAACAAACCACACACACAACCAGCCATCCACAACAACATCACCTAATCCCGTGCTAAATCCCATACGATAGATATATTTGTGCATACCAATCTGTACATACACATATATTTCCACACATGTGTTTACATTGAGATTTATATAAAAACATATTTGCCTACATACATATCCCACATACATTGATGTACATGTGTCTGTATAAATAGTTCAGCAAGTTCATCAACATAAACAGGTAGACGTCATCCTCACCTTTGTTTCTTTCATACTATACCAACGTTGCCTCCCCTCACATTGTAGTGCTCGCATGACTTCAATCAGTACAGTCCACCATCCATTCGTCGAATTTCGCGTGCATTCAACGCCTTCAACGCTCCACAACAATCCACATCGCCAACCAACAACAACACCAACACCTACAACACAAATACAAAACTAAACTGATGTCACATTGTACCACAAGATCACAAAATCACCGCTAGTCACTACCATTACACAGTAAATTAACACCATCTCAGTCACATATGTCGAATGTTTCAACAGAACTCATTCTGACAGCCAAGGGAAACTCATCACCACAACTACTTACACAAATAATCATCATCGCCGTCACAAAAACACTCTCCACCAACCATCAACAATCACACCAATCACAACACACACACATTACAATCAACAACTCGCAAACACCCTTCTCAAAAAACACAACAGCAAAATACAAAACGTCACATCACATCACATCACATCACATCACACCAAATCAAATCAAATCACACACAGCTCCATTCAACAACGCATCACTTAACAATCACAACTCACGACAATTATCTGCTGGCTGACCCCACACTTCCAACGCAAAACCAAATACACAAACAAACACTCACACACACACACACACACACAGAAACATCACCTCTCACAACTACACTGTACCAAGTCACGGCGATACGTGTCATCAACACACATCGTGGCTGACATGCAGTCAATTTCAGAGGTACTTACTCAGTGAACTCAAGACTCGTCCACTGCGATTTATCCCTCTACAACATAACACACACACACACACCACACCACATAACACCACATAACACTATCACCAACAATCAACATCATCACATAACAACCTACACCGACACACTGAAATCATTCACTCTGCATCATCATCATCATCATCATCATCATCATCATCATCATCGCTGAGACACAGATTCACAACACAACACAACACAACACATCAAAACACAACACAACACAGCACAGCACAACAAAACACAGAAAACCTCTACAACCTCATACCACTACTTCTCCTCTTCATACCGTCTCTCTTTGTTCCACTCTAGTAAGACTTGTGGAACAAGTCAGTGGTATTCAATTTCAGAGTCTCTTGCACGGGGCACAACAGTATCGTATATGCACCGGCAATTAACCAAGTTTAAATGAACAAACATCTGTACCATTAGCCTCCTAATCTCCGTGCAAATATTATTGATTGCTCCTTATAATGTTTCTATCTTTAGTTTACATGCCTGGCATGCCACAACCGACATAAGCATGTGTTCCATCCAACGTAGCTGGGTTTAGTCATCACGATGGACAAGCTTGACCAGCACCTAATGTTCGCAACTATGATCGGGTGAATATAAACTACGCAATAATCTGGCCTGAAAAAACTCGAAATGGAACGTTACCTTTAGCCTATTGATCGTGGAAGTCTGCAAGGATTCAATAACTTTTTCAGAAGCTGTGTATTTGCACGTGAATGCGTTTATGACAAATTTGATTTTATAAAGAATAAACCAGTTGATCGGGACAACTACCGACAAATGTTTTTAACTTGGTATGACTAGTTTGCGTGAACTGTTACTCTGACTGTTCACCAATCAAAAAAAGGCAAAGCTTATATTTTTCGTAAGGTTTAAATATCTTAACCGGTTATTCGAAACTGAATTGATACCTTCAAATGGTTATGGATCAAAGTAAAGACTTCCTTTGAAAATGATGATTTAAAATTTGTGTTTTTGGATGGATTAGCTTGCAGTTTTGATATACGTACCGTCATTCCAATGATTGCCCATGAGACCATGAAAAATCGAAAATTCTGCATAGTCACGTTGTGTTCCAATATCCAATATCCACTATCTTTATCACGAGTTAGTATAAACCAATTGGTTTATTTGCGCTCTATTCTTGTCCTTCTGTACGGTTCCAGGTATCTGGTAGTGTCCAATGGGCGGGGGTTTTTCCACTCAACTGTCTAATTCTAGTCTGTTGGCAGTTGTTTGTGAGTTTCTATGTTCTGTGATATGAATGAATACGTTTGTTTCAGGGAATACCATCAGCTATCAAATTATCAGGGTGAAGATCATTTAGTTGCAATGTGGAGAATAATAAGGCGAAAATTCTAATGATTATAAGAATAGGATTTCACGACTAATTAAGTAATGGATAACATAGTTTATTAATTGGTAGTGAAGATAGTGAGAGAGGACAAAAGTGTTAGCAGGGGAGAAAAAACAGAGATAATGGGCCAGATAGATTAAGTTAGTAATCTGAGGAGATGGCGATAATAACGACTAGCAAGTCTCAAGGCAGGCATCAGGCACAGCTGGTCCACGAGGAAGATGATAATCCGTAAGTGAGTATATGATTATCAAGTCTCTTCTTAAAGCTGTCCACCGAGGGGGTTGAGGTCACCTCAGCTAGGAGAGCATTCCAGGTTACAACGACTCTTAATGGTAAAAAGTGTACATAAACTTGAGTATTCGCTGTTTCATGCGCAATTTTGTGAGGGTTGCTTGAATGGGAGTGGTGGTGATGCATCGGTAAGATGCTCACATTCGGATGGTTTGACGTGCCTAATATGTTGTACACCATAGTCAGATCAGCCCTGATTCGCCCGTAACTCAGCAGGAATAGTCCCAAATGCTGCAGACCATCTTCGTAAGTTTTGTTTTTCAACCCCATCACCAATTTGGTTGCTATTCTCTGCACTCGATGCAAGATATTTGTGTCTCTTTTAAGGAGAGGGGGTGCGATGACGTTGTAAACCTCAATAAGTGGGTGTGCATATGTCTTAAAGAGAGTCAAGAACAATTCAGGGGTGATAGCACAAAGTTTTCTTCGCGTAAAGTGAAGAGTTGCATTAGCCTTGACTGCGTCCACTACATTGGTCGAAATGGTGTGGAGGCTTTCTGAGGTTATTAAACCGAGATTGCGAAATGTACATGACTTGACATTTCGGCTGGTTTAGTTTTAAACTGAATTTCACTGCCCATTCCTCAATGGATGTAAGGTCCTTTCGAAGCTCAGTCAAATCCTCTTCGCTTCTAATGGACCTCCAGATCTTTGCATTGTCTTCGTAGATCAATGCCGTCTAAAAGGTCATTAATAAATATCAGGAAGAGGAGTGGACCTAACATGGTCCCCTATGAAAGTCCCGATTGTGATACTCGCCAACTCACGTGCAGTAGATTTACCCTGTTACGAAACTTTCTATTCTCAAGGTAGTTTCTGAGCCAAGATAAGAGTGGGTGAGTGAAGCCTATCTCCCTAATATTTGCCAATAGGCGCACGTGGGGGAGTGTATCGAAGGCTTTTGCAAAATTGAGAAATGTTACGTGCACCGGTGATTTTCGTCCGAGCAGGATGTCCGACTGCCCCATGCCATGAGATTAGGTGCGCACGACCTGCATTTCTTAAACCCGTGTTGAGCTTCATGGAGTATTTTCTTCTTACCTATGTACCCCCTCATCTGTTCGTTCAACAACCCTAAGACTAACTTCGATAGTATTGATAGTAATGCAACTGATCTGCAACAGGCTATTTCCTTCCTTTGTCCTCCTTTGAAAACTGAAGAGAGAGTAGCTTGTTTCCATTCGGCTGGGAACTGGTGTGACAGCAGTGAAAGCCTGGAGAGGTCACATATCGGTGAACAGATGGATTCTGCACATTGTGTCAAGACTATGGGGCGAATACTGTCACAACCTGGTGACTTCCCTGTGCGTAGGAATTTTAGTTCCCTTAGTATTAAGTCAGGAGTGATACGGATATCCCCTAAGCCGTTAGCTGGCACTGGGTTTGCATAGTAATCTGAAAATATGGATTCTCGGTTTAACTGATCGCTGAAGTTTGTGTTGAAGATCTCAGCCATCTATCTCTAGGTTGGTTAGGTCCTCCTCCTTCGGATTTTTGATTTAACAGAAACCTTAATACGTAGATTTGCTGTTACTCATGAACCAAAACAGACGCTCAGGATTTACCTGTAATTCGACAGCTAGCTTCATCTGAAAGCGTCTCCCATCACTTCGAACTTCGGTATCGAATCTGTTTCTCAATGCCAAGTAAGAATTACGGACGAAACCCTCAGAGAGACTTTCCACTTGTGCCAGGCTCTCGCTTTACCCGTAGGAAGCGATCAGTTGATTGCTTAACCCAAGTTCTTCTTCTAGGTATATGATGTAGAATCTGTTTCGAAGGTTTTATTTTCGGAAAATCCCTCCATGTATAAATATACATTTGTGTTATGATATGACTGACTCTTCTGTTTGGTGTACCCCATTGCTTCGAAAGAGTGTCATGCCTTGCGAACTCACTTCGTCGTCTGCAATTTCAGGGGATAGCCATGCTTCATTTAGGATTACGATCTATTATTATTATTATCTGAGAGCACATATTCCTTATTTCTAACGGCTTACCCCCAGTACTCTTACGTTGCTTTGGAGGCACTTGGTGGTTTGTTACATTGCCTGGTGCACCTCTGCAGAAATATCTGAGGACGAATTTTTAAACGAGTTGAGTAAATCAGGTTGGTTAGTTCTGTGGGCTGTCGATCGAGATCAGCCGACATTAATGTGAGATTTATTAGGTCTCCATGTTGTTGTCTCACTGATCTAGGCTGACTCTACCAACATCTAAAGCGACATTCCTGTCCCCGGTTTGTAAAATTTCGGGAGCTATGGTGATGCTGTTGCCCGCTATTACGCCTAAACATTGCTTCCTACTTTAAACAGATCCTGGGTGTCTGTCACAAATAGAGATTTCGTTGGTTTGTCGGCTCGGATTGCATCATTATCATCTCATTATTTTATCATCGATGTCTAGTGACATAGCTGTACTGAAATTTCTCGAGAACGCTTTATTATTTCGAGATATAAAAATGAATGTTTGTAATGCAATTTCTTTTGACAAATAGTCTGAATGGTCTCAGCATTGATTCATATATAATTTGTTAAAAGTGTGTGAGATGTTTTCACAAGAGTGAATATCTTTAGTTGTTTATATGTTCAATAAACAACTATGAACGATTACCAAGCTGCACATCAGACGCTGTCATTTGAGTTGTTCTACAGATAAATTTACCGTTTGCTGCTGCATCACAATCCTCTATTCCTGCTGCTGCTAAGAAAGACGTCAGAACAAGTTGGTTAGGACCAGAAGAATGCAATTGGTCTAATAGAAACATTAATCATTGTAACCAATTGTACCAGTGTTAGTTCTTGTAAATTGTATTGAATTCGTCACCACTTTCTACAGAAATATGTGCTGAGTTTTAAATATTGTGGCTTTCCATATTCTGAGTATCGAAACGTTTTTTTGCCATTACACTGTATTGTGTTAATGTTGCGATTGTCAGCAATTCCAACCTTAAAGTGAACTTCTGAAGGTTGACATGTTTCCTTATTCACTGCTCCCTACTGTCAACTTTGTTTGTCGTTCCTCATATTGGTCATCGTTATCTACAAGCCTTTTAATAAACCGCATTTATTGCACTAGTATGTTGTGAAGATTACTTCGGTTGTGTGACTTCAAGCCACTAGATTATTATCTATAGACTCCTCTGATTTCTAACAGCTTACCCCTTAGTCATCTTACGTTAATATAGAGGACCTTGGGGTATGTCTCAGTATCTGGTGCCTCTCTGCAACAACCAAGTTGGTCAGTTCTGTGGGAACTGGCCTCTACAGATTTTCTGTCAGTGCAGTGCGTTCAGTAAGCGAGACTTTTGTCTCCTTGTCTTGTGCCAGGGGTCGTTGATCAAGGTCAACCGTCAATTTTGTGCGTTTATTTGACCTCTCTGATGTTGTCTCACATATCTAGGTTGGCTTTCGCAACACCTAAAGTGGCTAAAGATGTCGGCTTTTGATTTAATCCAAGACTGAAAAGTCCCAGTTAGGTCTTCTTGATTCCTGAATTCCACAGCCATCAGACTTGGTGACCTAATGGACGTGAGGTTTGACGGGCGATGCATACTGGAAATACAAGAAGTTAATGTGGTGTGAAGGCCCAGGCTACGTGATAGCTATCGTCAGTGCTGCACATCGTGCACTTGATTTTCATCCAAGCTACTACGATCTAGTTCGGGTTCGCTGCGAACTAACAGACTGGTCTGCTCCTGGGTGCCCGGTGATATCCAGGCTGCCACACATTCCAACCACGGCTTATCGTGCCTCATGCAGAGTCTAGTGTTACCCTCATTAGAGGGTGTTCCCTTTCTTAACGATCCGTGCTTTGAAAAGCCGGCATAATTTTGACGGGATATTGCATATTCTGAGGATTGGACAGTACTTTTCCCACTGTTCCTTAACGAAGGCGGCCCTAACTTCTAGTAAGCTACATTCCGACACTGGAACATTAAGTGAATGAACTTAATCTACTGTCCCTGAGTGGTAACAGTTTCCTGTGTTGCTATTCCCTTTCGTCGGTATGCTGTGTAGAATCTGTTTTGAATGTTTTGCTTTTTGGAAAATCCATCCATGTATATATATTTGTGTTATGATATGACTGACTCTTTCGATTGACATTTTGGTACTATATTTGATTCCATTTCGAGATTTTATCATTGTATATTGTTATTATTTCTATATCTTGTGCTTATATTGAAGTTTTTACTTTTCCTTCTGAACTGTACATATGTTGTTTGAATTTGATTTTTAATATGGCTACAGCCATATTTGCATTTGATACTTCAACAGTACGGACTGAAAGCACTTGTTCTTCCAGAAACGGATACCCACCGCGGTAAATTGCAACTAGAAGGTGTAATATTGTTTGGTAATTGTCTGTATTTCCATTTTATTGATTAATAGGACCGTTTTCTCCCAGAATTATTGTTTTTATTTCGGATCTAGGCGTACGCGTATCAATCTGCACCTCTTGCAGCCGGAATGAACTGTTAGAGTAGAAAATCCGTTAGGGTCCGTTTAGGGTCTTAGCTGCCCTGGTCACCTTTTTTACTGGTTTTAGTGCTAGTTGATTTAGGTTTGTCGGTCAGGACTTTTGAGCTGTTTTCGTGAAGGACCTGTGGCTTCTACAGTGACCAGTTACTGTGCACCGTGGACAGATATATCAGATCCACGGACGGAGGTGACTGAAAATGAAGAAATAGTACTCTTTTGAAATGGTAATGTCACAGGACAATGGTCCCCGTTACTTCATAAATGGCATTCAAAAGCGGAGTAGCTGATTTCGACTGACATTAGGTAGACGATACAGCCATCCTTTTGCAATTTCTATACGACTGACAGCGTTGACTTAACCTTGAAACGCCTTTGCTCCTATTATTTAGCCGGTTGGTCTTTTTGGGAATACGATTCTGAGGAGCGATGTCTTGGTTTCTGTGTATGAGACATGGGGGTTTCTGCTTTGAGTGATCTGAACTATAAACACTACCCTGAGGAATGCTTACGAGTGACGTTTTGCGTCTTTTAACAATCCTGTCGCTCGGGACTTGGATTTTCGACCCGCTACTGACCCCGGAGTTCAGGTTTTCTGAAAATGATCGCAGTAAGGAGACGTCTGTTTGATTGAATCTAGTGAGTATTTTGAGGATGAGGACGTCGTAAGGAAGTATGAGAAATAAAATCATGGTGTCTAACGGAATAAGTCATCTTGGGTTGTCAGCGGATAGTGATGTTGTTGTAGTACCGCTTTGAGTCCTGTGGAGAAGTCTACAAAGATGCGTATGGAACCACTGGACATTGATTAAACACCAAATGATGCAGCCCATCATGAATGACTGACAGGTAGAAGAACACACTCGGCCTCCGAACGGTGAAGTTCAATCACAGTCAGAGACGCGTATGGAACTGGGTAAGGGACTTGAACTGATAGTCAGTAAGGGATTTAAGCACTCAAAGTTGACAATACCGACATGGGTCAGGAAGTCGTCGGACTCATTCATAACCAGTTTTAAGCAGCGATAGCGAGTAATAAAAGGTGAGTGATGATCACCAAAAGTTCGGCTTATTGATTAAATACTGTCATCGAAGGAACGTTCTCGCGGGTTCTGCGGTCAGATGAAGTCGCAATACTTTTCGAGCTCCGACGGACCAACTTCTCGAAGGAGAAGACTCACTTTCCAAGTATCATCTCCGTCAGAAAGTCTTCATAACGCCTGAACTAGTCATCAAATGTAATAGTGGTGTCAGGATCATAAAGAAACTCTGAAATACCACTGGTAATACTGTCGAGTGATTTCGGAATTGCCTTTTTGGATAGGACTCGAGTAGAGGTGTTCGCCTGAGTAAGCATCTTCATGAGCATCAGAAGTTATTCAAACAACCTTACTAATATGGCCGGATCCATAGTTAGTCACCAGCCCCTTCGTCAGGTTCCTCGTCGCCAAATACTGTGGTCCGCGTATGGCCGCTCAAAATTATACCGATCGGCCAACCTCAGATATTCCCGTACAACCGATAATTATGTTCCCGAAATCCCCAATATATCAGAACACAAAACCGTCAAATGAGAGTTGTTTATGGGATCAAAATGCAGACTAGAAATTTAAAGAAACGGCGTATTTATACAGTTAGGACGACCGTAGACATCGGTCAATTAGAAATGAGACGTGAAAAGTCTGAAATATGTGAAAGCATGGGGTCTTACGTTTAATGATAGAATTAGACTTAACAAAATAATGTATGCGATATTTTCATGAATATCCCAACAAAATTGAGTTTCAAAGATCGAACACCTCCAATCACCTGGAACCGTACCGAAAGAACAAGAAATAAATCGGTTTATACTAGCTTGTGAAAAAGATATTGGATACTGGAACACTCAGGTTTGTGCATACTTCTTCTCACTATGAGTTGCTGCAACTTGGAATGTTCTTCTACCCAAGGTGACCACAGCACCTCAGTGAACAGCTTAAAGAAGAGACTTGATAAGCACTTATGGATTATTATTTTCTTCCTGAACAGTCTGTGCCTGATGCATGTGTCGAGGCCAGCTAGTTGTTATTATTTTCATTTACTCTACTCACAAACTTAATAAACTAAATTATCAATTTATTTATCAGTCCTGAAATCTTATTATTAACATAAGAATTTTCTCCTTGACATTTTCCACATTGCAACTAACTGATCTTCACCCTGATAATTTGATAGCTGATGGTATCCAGAAACCCTACTTCCCTGAAACAAACGTTTTATTCAAATCCCGAGACATACAAACTCACAACCAACTGCCAACAGACTAGAATTAGACAGTCGAGTGGCTAGACCTCCACCCATCGGACATAACCGAACACCTGGAACCGTACCGAAAGAACAAGAATCGAGCGCAAAGAAACAAATTGGTTTATAATAGCTTGTGAAAAAGATATTGGATATTGGAAAGTGTGGTGGGTTTTTTAAATGAACAAGGACAAGTTCGATTTAATTGGTCGTTGTGAGCTTTTGAAATTATTTGTCATTCTGATTGCTGAACACTGAGCATGAGCTGGCACCAATATTTAAAAATATCTAATACTGGCTAGTCAATATTTAAGAAACTGCTTAGCTGTTATAGTTTTTAAAATTTTTAGCACGCTAATTAGTGTGTTCTCTACTATTTATCTTGTGTGCTAATTCATCAGATAAAGGCGAAAGATCGAAAATGTTATAACGTCTTGGTTTGGATCGCTTATTAGATGTTCGGTGCATATCTGACACATGTCTCAGATAAATACATCTCATTAGATTATGAACCTTCGACAATTTTGCCAGTTTCTTGACCACTGCTACAGCCAAACAACCATGTCTAAAATCAACTTCATATTACTTAAAAATGCTTCTGGAGTAGTGCTCACAATTATATATGTGTGAAGTGCATGGTTTGTAGCTAACTACCCTGAATTCTATATGTGAT
>CALYCR020000156.1:0-16149 GCA_944470395.2 Schistosoma turkestanicum | reverse complement strand
GCGAGCATGTTCGGGATGCGGTTTTACCCCTCGAAATGCAAAATGTTGCTTCAAGACTGGGTTGCTTCGGCACCTGAACTAGTGATAGGGAGTGAAGTAGTCGAGCGTGTAGATCACTTCACTTATCTGGGGAGTCTCATCAGTGCTAACGGTCTGGTGACTGACGAAATCTCAGCTCGGATACAGAAAGCTGTATTGGCTTTTGCGAACCTGCGTCACTTATGGCGTAGGCGCGATATCCGTTCGCTAACCAAAGGGCGGGTGTACTGCGCAGCAGTTCGTTCCGTTCTCTTATATGGCTGTGAAACATGGCCGTTAAGAGTAGAAGATGTTCGTAGGTTACTAGTATTCGATCAAAGATGTTTAAGAAGGATTGCTCGTATACCGTGGGACGGCCGAGTAAGCAATGCTGTCGTTAGGAAACTAGTACTAGGTAAGGATGGCAAATCAATAGATGAAGTTGTGAAACTTCATCAGTTGAGGTGGTTGGGACATGTGCTGCGTATGCCTGCCTCGACGAGCTATGTTTTGTGATGTAGGAGTAGGTTGGAACAAAGTTAGGGGCGGCCAGACCAAAACATGGCAGAAATCCATGAAGTCACTGACTAGTGGACTGAGTCATGTTGGTAGATGTAGACTACCTGGTTGGGGTCCGCGAGACGAAAGTCATCAATGGTTAGAGACCTTGAATGGCATGGCTCAAAATCGTTTGCAATGGCGCAGGTGCATCCACTCTTTGAGCTCTCTCAAATCCTAATCTTCTGGATTCGTCAATACCTCTGCCTTTGTCTTTATAATCTTATCTCACTGAATTATATTTTTTGAATAATATCTTCGAACTCTAGTCTTCTTTATTAACATTAATACCTCTACTATCTTTATCACTATGGGATTTGATGTGACATTTGCGTCTCTGTGCTAATAATGTGGTATGGCAACATGAACTTATGTACATACGTACGAAGTTCCACGTTGCAACTGACTGACTGACTGACTGACCAATCATAGACATTCGTCATTTAGGACATCTTTGACAGTCATCAAATGACCTTCTCGTTTGACCACCTCTGATTGGGTTTTCTATATTCGTATCGTTACAGCTACACATAGAACATAACACTCATTAATCAATATATGTACGGCATTTAAGTAAACTTACTATTTGACTTGAATTCAGCTTAACTTACCATCAGGTCGAAGCCGCTTCTTTTTCTCACCAGATTGATTACTTTCACGAACCTGCAAAAAAATAGTATCGACTAAATAATTCAATATAAATAAAGTGTTTACTATACAAAGTGTGACGGTGGATAGTCAATAATTAATTCCTAAACTTCATGTACTGCCTCATCTTTCTTGATAACCGTTACTAGAGAACAACATCCAATAGTGGTGTATACACTTCAGAAGCATTGAATACGTTTTATTATTGCGTCATACCGATCACAAGGATACGACGAAATGAAATCAGTTAAATTCAGTTTTGTTTGTGTATAAATAACAAACGACAATTTGAATAAGTTGTTATATGAGGAGAGAAATTGGTAAGAATGGTAACTCCCCCCTTAGGATTAACTTTTGGGGTTTATTAAATACATATTCATATATAACTCTTGCTTAACTCATGAACTACTACTGTTATTCCTCATTCTTTATTTGTTGTTAGTTTATAAGTCGTAGTCTCCTCTATGTCAGTTATTTCCACACCTAACCAATCAAATCGTGGTTAAGCGTTCACCAGGTGATCTGGTCTGACGTGCCCGTAAATTATCTTTGTTGTAAATGACTTACTAATTGAAGAACATTATTATCTTATTATTATTATTGTGACTCATAGTTTTATTCATTTCCATAAGACACACTATATTGGTCGGTATGTTTGTTCGTTTCACTTGATAACTGTAATTTCCTTGATTATTGTACTGACCTAATTGTTTTTATGTTTAGAAACAGATAAAGTTTAAAGCAAGTTGTCCTTGTTCTGACTGTAGCTTTCACATAGACTCTGTGCTCGCCAATATTGCGTTCAAGGTCATAAAACTACATCTGTAGGACGAATTAAATCCTACATTTTATTCACACACACACACACACAGCTTATGTGACCCGCTCATATATGAGATTGTTTTTTTCCATTACTTGCACATAAACGACATATGTTTGAGACATATGATTCGATTAGTGGACATTTGAACTTAACGAGCCAGTCAGGGAGAGAATTCTTCTGTACTAACAGGAACTTAGCTGCTGAGTATAGACGTTATTGGTAGAGAATTATGTTCTGATTGTGGTCTTATTTTGTTACTTGTGATATTAGTCGACAATTAAGAACACAACCATTGACCACAGAGGGAAAGTGTAATCAATCAGTCAAATTGAAAATATAATAATTATCAAAGGTGAATTTCAAAAAGCAGCAATAACAACAGTCAAAGTATAATAATAATATAGACCAAGGATTTCTGATTGAAGTCAGTTACAACTTAGAACTTCGCACATGCACGTACATCAGTCTAGGCCTTACCACATTAGCACACAGATGCAATTGTCACTTCAAATCCCATAGTAGTAGAGGTATTATAAGTATTAGGGATCGAAAATATCATTCGAGAAGTATAAAACAGTGAAATAAAGTTGAAAAGAGAAAGACAAAGGTAACGAAGAGTTCAGAAGATTAGGATTTAAGAGAAACCAAAGGTAAGTACTTGCATTACATCATCCGAAGCGAAATAAAAAATGTAGCGTTTGGTTATTGTTATTATCTCTTCCTAAGTCTGCTTAAACCTTGAATCTAAGTTGGGAAGGTCCTTGTAAAACTATTAAGCATTTGTTTAGATTCCTGATTACACTTTTGACTTCTTAATCTACAAAATCTTATGATGATATGGTATCAGATTATGTAAAATAGCAGATCAAAATCAAAAGAAATATAACTTTTAAAGCTTACGCTACTTTCCACTTCTCCCTCAACTTGACCTTTAGCTTTTTTCTGGGCAACTTCAGCGTCGACTTCAGCCTGAAATCTTGCTCTTGCAGCTTCCACAGCTAAACGACGTGATTCACTATCAATTCGTGAGTTTTCAGACCGAGAACGGAAGAATTTCCAAAGAAAATATGTTATTGTGATAATAATTAAGGCTGTTAATCCATAAATGGAGTTAGTTTGCGGACTAACTACAGATTAAAAACACTTTTCAGAGAATACTTCATCAATACCTTCTGGAGCATGAAAATCCATCTTAAAAATAGCCTCTGCTGTGCGCTGATTAACAATTCGTGATGGTTTTTATGAGATATGTGACAAGAAAATCAGACCTAAAAATAAGCCAGAAAATTATCAAATAATTTATGAGTTAAAATAAACTTGATGCTTATGGACAATGGCGGTTGGTTAGAACCCAGTTTCGCTTGCTTTAAATTGGAACAATTGAGTAATAATACCGGGATTTACATTGTGTATTTCAAAAACAAGCATATGAAAGTGACTAATGATTTTCCGCCTAAAAAACACACCGTGAAGAACATCAACTGCTATTTTTTCGGTAAAACATTCAAAAATAGTTATAATAAAGGCGGATTAACACCTACAGTGAGACGATGGTAATCTACCTTAGCCAAACAATTAGATGACGAACTACAGGATTTAAGTAGTACTAATGCCTAGTAACTCTATAATCGCGAAACCTTAAAAACTAAGTAAATGGCTCCTTTCATTCACTCGGACTTTTGCACACCGTGAAGAAAAGATAAAGTAACGGAAACTTGGAGATCAGCATGTGATTAACAAATATAACCTCGTTTATCTCGAGGGAAGTTGTATGTATACAATCAGAGATACAATTTATTGTCTGATAAAGTAGCGCCGATAATTCTATAGATGAACCCGACCATAATCAACACGCGTCCTGAAGCGAACAGTGTGCAGTAAGAACATACTGCTTGTAAGTAGGATGTTGAACGTAAAATATCTGTTTATAAATCTTCAAAATTTTTAATAGTTGTCTTTGTGTTCTTAGCCTTCCATGTAATCATATTTTTACTTTTATCCCCCGTTTTAGAACGTGTTCGTAATATTATTTCTTGTTAGTATCATACAGCAAGATACAAACTAAAGCTAATTTTTCAATTGTTTGTGCATTTAGCTCGCCTTGTACTTTTCTTGCGACCGAATCTAAACTAAAATAACTTACGCTAAACATTGAAGGTGGCAGCGACACCTGATGATTGCGTTTCACAAGGTGGAAGAGCAACCTTGGAATCAAAATGAGGACCGTGTTCAATATCCAATATCTTTTCCACGAGCTAGTGTAAAACAATTTGATTTCTTCGCGCTCGATTCTTGTTCTCTCGGTACGGTTCCAGGTGTTCGGTAATTTCCAATGGATGGAGGTCTAGCCACTCGACTGTCTAATTCTAGTCAGTTGGTTGTGAGTTTGTATGTCTCGGGATTTGAATGAGAACGTTTGTTTCAGGGCAGTAGGGTTTCTGGATACCAGCAGCCGTCACATTACCAGACCGGAGATCAGTTAGCTGCAATGTGGAGAGTAATAAGGGTAATAAGGATAAAATTAAAACGATAATATGAATAAAATTTCAGAACTGAGTAATATATAGATGAATTTAGTTTGTTAATTGGTAGTGAAGATTGTGAGAGAGGACCGAAGTGTAAGCAAGGGAGAGGAAACAGAGATAATAGGCGAGATAGATTAATTGAGTGATCTGAGGAGATGGCAATGGTAACAACTAGCAGGTCTCAAGATATGCATCATGAACAGCTTGTCCAAGAGGGAGATGATAGTCCGTATGTGAGTAAAATAAGAAGAATACGTATTTATCAAGTCTCTTCTTAAAGCAGTCCACTGAGGGGGCTGTAACTACCTCGGCTGGGAGAGCATTCCAAGTTGCGACGACTCGCAATGAGAAAAAGTGTGCACGAATCTGATTATTTGCTCTTTGAAGTGCAATCTTTCTAGGATTGCCTCGAGGGGAGCGGTGGTGATGCATCGGTAAGATGCTCACATTGGGATGGTTTGGCGTGTTTAATATGGTGTACGCCATAATCAGGTCACCTCTGAGTCTCCTGTAGCTCAGTGGGAATAATCCAAACAGCTGGAGTTCAGTGTTCAGTATTTTCAATACCAGGGTAGTGATGACTCGTAGGTCTTTTTGTGCCTAGTTTACGAGTAACTCAATGTTATTCACCGCGTGTGTATCTGTGCATTGGTTACCAATATGCGTCATGATTCACTTGGAGGCATTTATTGGCAACTGCTATATTTCTGACCATTCAGATGACACCTGCAGTTAATTTTGAAGCCTTCATTCTTTATCGCTCTCTATGTACTGAAAATGATGACAGCTGGAGGCTAGTAAGGTCATTTACATACAGAAGGAACGACAGTGGACTTGAAACTGTACGCTGAGGCACCTCTCCAAGCAAAGTTCCCCAGATAGATAACTTCCAATACCCAATGTCTTTCACACGAGTCAGTATAAAACAATTGATTTATTTGTGCTTGATTCTTGTTCTTTCGGTACAGTTCAAGGCGTCTGGTAGTTTCCGATCAATGGGGGTCTAGCTACTCAGCTGTCTAATTCTAGTCATTTGGAAGTTGGTTGTGAGTTTGTATGTCCCGTGATTTGAATGAAACGTTTGTTTCAGGGCAGTAGGGTTTCTGAATACCAGCAGCCGTCACATTACCAGACCGGAGATCAGTTAGTTGTAATGTGGAAAATAATAAGGAGAGGATTCTAATGCTAATATGAATGATAATATGATGATTAGAAGTATGTGAATCAAGAACTATGGAATAAGCACAAACGAATGAATTGTATTTAGAATTCGAAAACCAAGCATTCCACAACAACAAGGAGTTACTAGTTAATTCAAACACCACATCCGCCACAGCTTAAATTGGGATGCAAGTGTCTGCAATCAATTGTACGTCTTCTTCTCAAATTCATCCTGTGTCTGTCCGACAATGTATTGGATAAAGGCTCTGTATTATCTAGAATGCTCTCATTAGTACTAGAATTAACAACCGAAATTGGAACAGACTCACCTGGTTCCTGGAATTGTATTTGATCAACATGTCGATTGTGTGTACTTAAGTCATTGATATCTAGAAGTCGCACCATAGATTTCCCGACATTCTTCAGAACAATCCCCGTGGATGGTCGAAGACCACTGCCACGATAATATGTAACTTCTGCAGACTCCAAACATCTCATATTCGACCGAAGAATTCTTCCTTTTAATAGTTTTGATGGAGTCTCTTTCGTCACCGAATGTCTGGCATTTCTATATTGCAGTAGAAAGGTATCTACTCCCCTCTCCATCTCATTAAATGTTGAGGCGGCATTAGAATCAATAGCGGTTTTCAACGTCCTGACGAAATTTTCTGCCTGACCATTGGAACAAGGATGTCTGGGAGTAGTAAACAGATGTTTGCACCCTATACCATTTAACCAGGTAGTAACTGCATCTGCAGCAAAATGAGTGCCGTTATCAGTCACTAACACCATTGGAACCCCTTCTCGACTAAACGCCTTTCTTAATGCTTGAATTGTGAAGTCAGAATTTGGTGAGTTTGTGAAAAATCATTTTCAGGTCACTTTGACAATATATCAGTTGACTACAATGTTTTTCTATAGTTTTTTGCAAAGAACGGTGGCCCATATTTAGGTCGCCTACACATGTTGGCCACGTGGATATTGCTCTCACTATGATACAGTCATACGATAGGAAGGATCAAGTGATGAGATTTTCACGTGTGCTCCGGGTATGCAGACTTTGTGGGCCTCGGTCTTTCTTGTGGCAAACTACTACGGCACTGTGTGCATGTGATGTCTTTTTCAAAACGTGGCCCTTTTGTTCGTATTTTTTCACTGAAAACTCGACGACAGCGAGCGGTGGAACTCACCTAATGTTACGTGACTCACAATATTTCAAGCATTACAGCAGAGTGCGTTTTTAGTCTGAGGGAAAGGGAGGGTTCCATTATTGTGGTTAGTAGTGACTGCTACAAATGCGGCTAAGCGTATTTTATTGCTGCATGATGAGCGTCCTCCTGGTTAACATGGTTGAGGGTGCAAATAACAGTCTTGTTTCACACATCTACTCGCCGTAGGTACACTCCTATGTTCATTGGTCAGTGACGAATAATGTTCGCTCTGCGTGTTAGCGTTGAAAACCGCTATTGATTCTAATGCCGCCTCAACATTTAATGAGATGGAGAGGGGAGTAGATACCTTTCTACTGCAATATAGAAATGCCAGACATTCGGTGACGAAAGAGACTCCATCAAAACTATTAAAAGGAAGAATTCTTCGGTCGAATATGAGATGTTTGGAGTCTGCAGAAGTTACATATTATCGTGGCAGTGGTCTTCGACCATCCACGGGGATTGTTCTGAAGAATGTCGGGAAATCTATGGTGCGACTTCTAGATATCAATGACTTAAGTACACACAATCGACATGTTGATCAAATACAATTCCAGGAACCAGGTGAGTCTGTTCCAATTTCGGTTGTTAATTCTAGTACTAATGAGAGCATTCTAGATAATACAGAGCCTTTATCCAATACATTGTCGGACAGACACAGGATGAATTTGAGAAGAAGACGTACAATTGATTGCAGACACTTGCATCCCAATTTAAGCTGTGGCGGATGTGGTGTTTGAATTAACTAGTAACTTCTTGTTGATGTGGAATGCTTGATTTTCGAATTCTAAATACAATTCATTCGTTTGTGCTTATCCCATAGTTCTTGATTCACATACTTCTAATCATCATATTATCATTCATATTAGCATTAGAATCCTCTCCTTATTATTTTCCACATTACAACTAACTGATCTCCGGTCTGGTAATGTGACGGCTGCTGGTATTCAGAAACCCTACTGCCCTGAAACAAACGTTTCATTCAAATCACGGGACATACAAACTCACAACCAACTTCCAAATGACTAGAATTAGACAGCTGAGTAGCTAGACCCCCATTGATCGGAAACTACCAGACGCCTTGAACTGTACCGAAAGAACAAGAATCAAGCACAAATAAATCAATTGTTTTATACTGACTCGTGTGAAAGACATTGGGTATTGGAAGTTATCTATCTGGGGAACTTTGCTTGGAGAGGTGCCTCAGCGTACAGTTTCAAGTCCACTGTCGTTCCTTCAGTATGTAAATGACCTTACTAGCCTCCAGCTGTCATCATTTTCAGTACATAGAGAGCGATAAAGAATGAAGGCTTCAAAATTAACTGCAGGTGTCATCTGAATGGTCAGAAATATAGCAGTTGCCAATAAATGCCTCCAAGTGAATCATGACGCATATTGGTAACCAATGCACAGATACACACGCGGTGAATAACATTGAGTTACTCGTAAACTAGGCACAAAAAGACCTACGAGTCATCACTACCCTGGTATTGAAAATACTGAACACTGAACTCCAGCTGTTTGGATTATTCCCACTGAGCTACAGGAGACTCAGAGGTGACCTGATTATGGCGTACACCATATTAAACACGCCAAACCATCCCAATGTGAGCATCTTACCGATGCATCACCACCGCTCCCCTCGAGGCAATCCTAGAAAGATTGCACTTCAAAGAGCAAATAATCAGATTCGTGCACACTTTTTCTCATTGCGAGTCGTCGCAACTTGGAATGCTCTCCCAGCCGAGGTAGTTACAGCCCCCTCAGTGGACTGCTTTAAGAAGAGACTTGATAAATACGTATTCTTCTTATTTTACTCACATACGGACTTTCATCTCCCTCTTGGACGAGCTGTTCATGATGCATATTTTGAGACCTGCTAGTTGTTACCATTGCCATCTCCTCAGATCATTCATTTATTCCATCTCGCCTATTATCTCTGTTTCCTTTCCCTTGCTTACACTTCGGTCCTCTCTCACAATCTTCACTACCAATTAATAAACTAAATTCATCTATATATTACTCAGTTCTGAAATTTTATTCATATTATCATTATAATTTTATCCTTATTACCCTTATTACTCTCCACATTGCAGCTAACTGATCTCCGGTCTGGTAATGTGACGGCTGCTGGTATCCAGAAACCCTGCTGCTCTGAAACAAACGTTTTCTTCCGAATCCCGAGACATACAAACTCACAACCAACTGACTAGAATTAGACAGTCGAGTGGCTAGACCTCCATCCATTGGAAATTACCGAACACCTGGAACTGTACCGAAAGAACAAGAATCGAGCGCGAAGGAATCAAATTGGTTCACACTAGCTCGTGGAAAAGATATTGGATATTGAACACGGTCCTCATTTTGATTCCAAGGTTGCTCTTCCACCTTGTGAAACGCAATCATCAGGTGTCGCTGCCACCTTCAATGTTTAGCGTAAGTTATTTTAGTTTAGATTCGGTCGCAAGAAAAGTACAAGGCGAGCTAAATGCACAAACAATTGAAAAATTAGCTTTAGTTTGTATCTTGCTGTATGATACTAACAAGAAATAATATTACGAACACGTTCTAAAACGGGGGATAAAAGTAAAAATATGATTACATGGAAGGCTAAGAACACAAAGACAACTATTAAAAATTTTGAAGATTTATAAACAGATATTTTACGTTCAACATCCTACTTACAAGCAGTATGTTCTTACTGCACACTGTTCGCTTCAGGACGCGTGTTGATTATGGTCGGGTTCATCTATAGAATTATCGGCGCTACTTTATCAGACAATAAATTGTATCTCTGATTGTATACATACAACTTCCCTCGAGATAAACGAGGTTATATTTGTTAATCACATGCTGATCTCCAAGTTTCCGTTACTTTATCTTTTCTTCACGGTGTGCAAAAGTCCGAGTGAATGAAAGGAGCCATTTACTTAGTTTTTAAGGTTTCGCGATTATAGAGTTACTAGGCATTAGTACTACTTAAATCCTGTAGTTCGTCATCTAATTGTTTGGCTAAGGTAGATTACCATCGTCTCACTGTAGGTGTTAATCCGCCTTTATTATAACTATTTTTGAATGTTTTACCGAAAAAATAGCAGTTGATGTTCTTCACGGTGTGTTTTTTAGGCGGAAAATCATTAGTCACTTTCATATGCTTGTTTTTGAAATACACAATGTAAATCCCGGTATTATTACTCAATTGTTCCAATTTAAAGCAAGCGAAACTGGGTTCTAACCAACCGCCATTGTCCATAAGCATCAAGTTTATTTTAACTCATAAATTATTTGATAATTTTCTGGCTTATTTTTAGGTCTGATTTTCTTGTCACATATCTCATAAAAACCATCACGAATTGTTAATCAGCGCACAGCAGAGGCTATTTTTAAGATGGATTTTCATGCTCCAGAAGGTATTGATGAAGTATTCTCTGAAAAGTGTTTTTAATCTGTAGTTAGTCCGCAAACTAACTCCATTTATGGATTAACAGCCTTAATTATTATCACAATAACATATTTTCTTTGGAAATTCTTCCGTTCTCGGTCTGAAAACTCACGAATTGATAGTGAATCACGTCGTTTAGCTGTGGAAGCTGCAAGAGCAAGATTTCAGGCTGAAGTCGACGCTGAAGTTGCCCAGAAAAAAGCTAAAGGTCAAGTTGAGGGAGAAGTGGAAAGTAGCGTAAGCTTTAAAAGTTATATTTCTTTTGATTTTGATCTGCTATTTTACATAATCTGATACCATATCATCATAAGATTTTGTAGATTAAGAAGTCAAAAGTGTAATCAGGAATCTAAACAAATGCTTAATAGTTTTACAAGGACCTTCCCAACTTAGATTCAAGGTTTAAGCAGACTTAGGAAGAGATAATAACAATAACCAAACGCTACATTTTTTATTTCGCTTCGGATGATGTAATGCAAGTACTTACCTTTGGTTTCTCTTAAATCCTAATCTTCTGAACTCTTCGTTACCTTTGTCTTTCTCTTTTCAACTTTATTTCACTGTTTTATACTTCTCGAATGATATTTTCGATCCCTAATACTTATAATACCTCTACTACTATGGGATTTGAAGTGACAATTGCATCTGTGTGCTAATGTGGTAAGGCCTAGACTGATGTACGTGCATGTGCGAAGTTCTAAGTTGTAACTGACTTCAATCAGAAATCCTTGGTCTATATTATTATTATACTTTGACTGTTGTTATTGCTGCTTTTTGAAATTCACCTTTGATAATTATTATATTTTCAATTTGACTGATTGATTACACTTTCCCTCTGTGGTCAATGGTTGTGTTCTTAATTGTCGACTAATATCACAAGTAACAAAATAAGACCACAATCAGAACATAATTCTCTACCAATAACGTCTATACTCAGCAGCTAAGTTCCTGTTAGTACAGAAGAATTCTCTCCCTGACTGGCTCGTTAAGTTCAAATGTCCACTAATCGAATCATATGTCTCAAACATATGTCGTTTATGTGCAAGTAATGGAAAAAAACAATCTCATATATGAGCGGGTCACATAAGCTGTGTGTGTGTGTGTGTGAATAAAATGTAGGATTTAATTCGTCCTACAGATGTAGTTTTATGACCTTGAACGCAATATTGGCGAGCACAGAGTCTATGTGAAAGCTACAGTCAGAACAAGGACAACTTGCTTTAAACTTTATCTGTTTCTAAACATAAAAACAATTAGGTCAGTACAATAATCAAGGAAATTACAGTTATCAAGTGAAACGAACAAACATACCGACCAATATAGTGTGTCTTATGGAAATGAATAAAACTATGAGTCACAATAATAATAATAAGATAATAATGTTCTTCAATTAGTAAGTCATTTACAACAAAGATAATTTACGGGCACGTCAGACCAGATCACCTGGTGAACGCTTAAACCACGATTTGATTGGTTAGGTGTGGAAATAACTGACATAGAGGAGACTACGACTTATAAACTAACAACAAATAAAGAATGAGGAATCATCCAACAGTAGTAGTTCATGAGTTAAGCAAGAGTTATATATGAATATGTATTTAATAAACCCCAAAAGTTAATCCTAAGGGGGAGTTACCATTCTTCCAATTTCTCTCCTCATATAACAACTTTTCAAATTGTCGTTTGTTATTTATACACAAACAAAACTGAATTTAACTGATTTCATTTCGTCGTATCCTTGTGATCGGTATGACGCAATAATAAACGTATTCAATGCTTCTGAAGTGTATACACCACTATTGGATGTTGTTCTCTAGTAACGGTTATCAAGAAAGATGAGCAGTACATGAAGTTTAGGAATTAATTATTGACTATCCACCGTCACACTTTGTATAGTAAACACTTTATTTATATTGAATTATTTAGTCGATACTATTTTTTTGCAGGTTCGTGAAAGTAATCAATCTGGTGAGAAAAAGAAGCGGCTTCGACCTGATGGTAAGTTAAGCTGAATTCAAGTCAAATAGTAAGTTTACTTAAATGCCGTACATATATTGATTAATGAGTGTTATGTTCTATGTGTAGCTGTAACGATACGAATATAGAAAACCAATCAGAGGTGGTCAAACGAGAAGGTCATTTGATGACTGTCAAAGATGTCCTAAATGACGAATGTCTATGATTGGTCAGTCAGTCAGTCAGTCAGTTGCAACGTGGAACTTCGTACGTATGTACATAAGTTCATGTTGCCATACCACATTATTAGCACAGAGACGCAAATGTCACATCAAATCCCATAGTGATAAAGATAGTAGAGGTATTAATGTTATAATAAAGAAGACTAGAGTTCAAGATATTATTCAAAAAATATAATTCAGTGAGATAAGATTATAAAGACAAAGGCAGAGGTATTGACGAATCCAGAAGATTAGGATTTGAGAGAGCTCAAAGAGTGGATGCACCTGCGCCATTGCAAACGATTTTGAGCCATGCCATTCAAGGTCTCTAACCATTGATGACTTTCGTCTCGCGGACCCCAACCAGGTAGTCTACATCTACCAACATGACTCAGTCCACTAGTCAGTGACTTCATGGATTTCTGCCATGTTTTGGTCTGGCCGCCCCTAACTTTGTTCCAACCTACTCCTACACCACAAAACATAGCTCGTCGAGGCAGTCGGTGGTTAGGCATACGCAGCACATGTCCCAACCACCTCAACTGATGAAGTTTCACCACTTCATCTATTGATTTGCCATCCTTACCTAGTACTCGTTTCCTAACGACAGCATTGCTTACTCGGCCGTCCCACGGTATACGAGCAATCCTTCTTAAACATCTTTGATCGAATACTAGTAACCTACGAACATCTTCTACTCTTAACGGCCATGTTTCACAGCCATATAAGAGAACGGAACGAACTGCTGCGCAGTACACCCGCCCTTTGGTTAGCGAACGGATATCGCGCCTACGCCATAAGTGACGCAGGTTCGCAAAAGCCAATACAGCTTTCTGTATCCGAGCTGAGATTTCGTCAGTCACCAGACCGTTAGCACTGATGAGACTCCCCAGATAAGTGAAGTGATCTACACGCTCGACTACTTCACTCCCTATCACTAGTTCAGGTGCCGAAGCAACCCAGTCTTGAAGCAACATTTTGCATTTCGAGGGGGAAAACCGCATCCCGAACATGCTCGCATTGTTGCTTATGGTAGTCAGAAGACTCTGCATTTTGTCAGCGTCTTCACCGAATAGAACTATGTCATCGGCATATTCTAGATCAGTAAGCGACTTTCCTGGTAGAAGGTCAACCCCTGAAAAATCTGACGAGCTTAATGTTAACTCTAAGAGGATGTCTACGACAAAGTTGAACAAGAATGGAGAGAGTGGACAGCCCTGACGGACACCACTTGATGTAGAGAATTCAGATGACAGTTCGCCATATGCTCTCACCCGACCAGTGGTGTTCGAGTAGAGTGCTTGTATAAGGTTAATGTACTTCTTTGGTACACCTTTCAATGACAGACACTGCCACAGAACCTCACGATCCACTGAGTCGAATGCCGCCTTAAGCTCCAGGAACACGACTATTGTCGGACGTCTAAATGTGTGTCTGTGTTCCAGGACCTGTTGTAGTGTGAAGATGTGGTCTATACAACCACGTCCAGGTCGAAAACCAGACTGGTTTTCTCGAGTCTGCTCTTCGCGAGCTCTAGTTAGACGTCTAAGTATAATCGAGGCTAACAATTTAGAAACTATATTAGTTAAACTTATTCCCCTGTGATTGTCACAAGAGGACTTCTGTCCTTTCTTGTAGATTGGGACAATTAGCGACTGAGACCAGTCAGATGGGATTATTTCCATTTCCCAGATTCTACCTAGGATCTCGGTCAGTTTAACCGTTAAAACTGGACCACCATCCTTAAACATCTCAGGGGTAAGCCTATCGGGACCTGCCGCTCTACCTCCCCTTAGATTTCCTATAGCTTTCTCAACTTCATGTAAACTGGGAGAACTTAAATCGATTTGCCATTCAGGATGACTGGAGATCGTGGGCAACCGAAGAGTGGCTGAAGGCCAGTTGAACTGATCCCTAAAGTGTTCTGCCCATCGGTCCAGCCTCCTAGATTGAGAATGGATAATAAGACCATCCTTTTCCGAGATAGTCTCATTTACATTCGGGTTCCTAATACCGGTTTCTTTGATAAGGCGGAAAAGTTGTCTAGTGTTGCCTATCGCCGCTGCCTTTTCCATCGCTTTTGCTTTCGCCACCCACCACTGTTCACGGTCGTTACGTAGGCTTTTTATAAGTCTGCGCCTAAGTTGAGTACGCTCTTCATCATGTTCAGAGTCAGGTGGGATGCGTTTTCGTGCATCCATCAGTTCGGTGGATGCGACTGAAATCCACTGCTTCATCCTAGCCTTGTGGTTTACCTTGCTAGCAGATATCACTGCTGTTTCCACAGCCTTCTTTATATCATTCCAACCTGACTCCGGATGGGAATCACTTGCATGATCGCCCAACTGTTTTTCTAGTTCCTCCTGAAATATTTTCTTAGCTTGATTATCATCAAGTAAAGCCCTAAGAGGCTTCCTTACGGTGTCTTTCCTACGTCCAGCAAGCCTCAAACAAATACATGCTCGCACTAGGGCATGATCTGAATCCAAACATGTGCCCCAGAACGAGCGACAGTCCTCTATCGAACCCCTCCATCGGTGGCTGATGGCGATATGATCTAGTTGCGTCCAACGTTGAGACGACTTCGGGGGTCGCCAGGTCAAAAGGTGCTTTTCCTTATGCTTAAAATTAGTGTTTGCTAGAAATAGTTGGTTATCTGAGCACAGTTGCAACAGACGGTCGCCATTGTCTGTTCTTTGAGCCGCGAGACCGTAACATCCACCTAGGTGTCTTTCATTTTCACTTAGTCTACCTACTTGTGCATTGAAGTCACCAGCCATTATAACTATATCAGAGCGCTTAACTTTTTGGAGGAGGTACGAAAGCTTTCTGTAAAACTCATCTTTTACATCATCTGGGCTGCAGTCAGTGGGGGCGTAGGCTGATATGACGAAGAGGCAACAACGAGTGTCCCTATCTTTCCGAGTCCTTACTGTCCCGTTGAGTCGGACGGCGCACAAGCGACTATCTACAGGGATCCAGTCAAGGAGCGCTAGTTCTGTCGTACGATTCAATGCTATACCTACACCGGCGAGGCCCCTTGAAGCAGCATCAGGGCTACCGGATACACGAAGGGTAAATCGAGCTGCTTCTTTATCTTGACATGGTGAGGTCAAATGAGTGATGCTACTCGGATCCTGTATGCGCGTTTCCGAGACGCAGCACACATCGATGGAACGAGATTATAAAGTCCTAGCTAATGACGCCTGTTGCCCTATTTGACACAATGTCCGTACATTGAATGCTCCAACATGTAGTTTGGAACGGGGTTTAAGGAGACCAGGAACGACGTTTCGCAAACTCGCATCGTTTGCATTAGCTGTGCACTGTAATAAATGAATGTGAGAAGAGTTAGTTGTGGAGATAAGAGAGGTATTAGGGAATGTAGGAAGGATTTGATTTTGAACAATTTTGTCTCGTGTGCTGTTGCGGGTATGAGGGCGGTTATCACTTCCCGGCTGCCCACACCGTGGAAGGTTGTTTCTTGACGAACCTGAAAAGGAAGATGGATTAGTGTTGGTGCGTGACCGCAGAGTCCAAGGGACAACTGCTTCAGGCCGGTCACGCACGGCCTTTTTATGAGAGG
>CALYCR020000155.1:0-16198 GCA_944470395.2 Schistosoma turkestanicum | reverse complement strand
AGCAAATGCTAAAATATTTCATACACTCTTCAACATGATTTGGGATGAGAAACTATTACCATCAGATTGAAAAGAATGATACCTGATCAAAATACCGAAGAAAGGCGATCTCATCAATTGTGAGAACTACAGTGGCATCACTCTTCTTTCAATTCTGCGATGCAACACAACATGCACCAACAAAATCACTATTGGTTGATATTCCTTGGAAGTCGTCCACACCTTTTATATCTCGGCAGCACCACCGACAATCAATGTGGATCCGATGCAGGTGAGAGGGCGCTCATCGGACAAGCAGGTATTGCATTTCTACAGTTGAAAAAATCCGGAACTCCAAAAAACTTTTAACCAAAACCAAAATCAGGATATTCAGTACAAATGTCAAGACAGTTCTAGTGAATGGAGTGGAAACCTGGAGAATTAGGAAAGTCATCATCCAGAAGATACTAGTGTTTATTAGTAGCTGTCGACGCAAAATACTTCTTATTCGTTGGCGAGAAACGATCAGCTACATCTAACTGTGGGAGTAAAAAACCAGATGCCAGTTGAGGAGGAAATCAGGAAGAACCGGTTGAAGTCAATAGGACAAACGCTACGAAATGCACCAAACTGCGTCAGGAGACACGCCGTCACATGAAACCCTGAAAGTAAAAGGAAAAGAGGGAGGCCAAGGAACACATTACGCCGAAAATAGAGAAAGATTTGGGAGGAATGAACAAAAATTAGACAGAACTGGAGAGGGAAGCTCAGGACAGAGTTGGTTGGAGAACAGTGATGAAAAATGTCAGGGTGATGGCGTCGAATAAATAATGTATTCTGATAAAGAGAAACAAGAAAAAGTTAGTTACACAATCACTGGTACAGTAGGTTATAAGAATACAAAGTTCCATTTCACTCGAACGGCCTGGAACATAAAACGCTGCTGACGGAGGAGGGAACCAGTTTTAGCAAAGGAGCCTGAAATGACCATACCAGCCATTTTCGAAGCAATGCGTATGCCGGACGTTTTCTGAACCAAATCCGCGACTCATTGCAAACTTCTGTTGCTTGTTGGTAGTGTTTGAGATGGTGATACGAATTTCAGGTCATCAATATGGACTTCAACGAAATCATTGTCTTGAGTGATGCCGTTACGTCATATATGCACAGGATCAGTTAACTGCGCATACCACTTTGTCGCCAACTACTCTTATACGTTTGGCAAACCATGGGGAAAGAAAGACGAATAAGTCCAGTCGCTAGTAATGTTTCAACTTCACGTTTAGCCAAAAATTATTCATTCGGTACTGGTTAGTGCGGCGGGTAACCTCATAATAATAATTACTGTTATTATTAATATAATTGTATTTGCATTCATTCTCAAATAACAGTAGGTTACAAGATGCCTGCCAGATCACAGGCGAGATCCAATTATCACAAATGCTTCCTCATTCACTGCAAAAGATGTCGCATTTAATTTTAGTATAAGAGTCATTTTTTGAAAGCATATTTACACCATGTCACTGACAGAAACACTGTGATACATTTATATTTTCAATAGAAGAGTACAGTAGTAAGGTGCACAGTAGTTCTCGTCGACGGTTTGCTTGGATCAATAGTGAATTTTTTTGGAAATATCAACCGAAGTAATCTCCTCAAGCGTTATGTGGACGCACTTTTTGAAACAATCGTAGAATTTGTCATCACGCGAATCAAAGTACACCTGTGATACGGAAAACATTCGTTTTATCTCAAAAGCGTGTGCATTTGTTATTTCACGAAGTATCTACTAGCTGCAGACCACGTGAATATACTAGCGTTTCATAATGCTGTGATAGATTGATACTATTTTTATCCGTGGGAACATCAGCCTCGATCAACCTCCACAGATACTTCCGTCGGTCGCTGTAGTCGATCGTCAGTTGTCGTGTACTGTAAACAAGAACAACAAAGCCATTCGCAGCGCACAGCAGAAGGCTCGTACCTTAAGACTGCTACTACCTATTGATAAGACAGAAACGTGTGTACCTGTGTCTACTAGATACCCAGCATTTGTACAGTTTTCATGCATGCAAATGTTGCGGCAAAACTGTGGTTAGGTACCGTCGAGTGCAATCGCATTTATTCATCGGTTCTGGAATTAAAAAAAGATTCATGCTGCAACTCTGATTTGCTTATGCTTTGGATCGACAATTGTCGATATTCTCAATCACGTGTTATATTGAGACAACAATTTAGATTTTCACCGTGCTAATCTACGCTTACATTTTATCAACTATGGGCAAAACCTGGTTAAGTTGTGCGTCGTGAATCAGAGCAGTAACCGTAGGTAGCAATTACTCGAGCCACTATTCCGGATTCATCACTCGTAAGACCTGCCAAAGACTGCAGGCTCGGCTTTGCGAAATCGGAGCGGTGGCTTCAAAATCATCCTCAACCTCTACTCCCTTGATGAAAGTAAACGCCTGGTAATTGAAAATATGAGACGTCTGTAGACATTTGAGATGTAAAAAATGCGTACGACCTCACAGCCAGCAGCTGTGTGTTCCCGGAATAAAGATTCTAGAGCACAGGTATATTTCTGTTGCTGGTTACTGACGTGGCAGACTTCTGAGCCGTGTAAAATGAAAGAGACTGACCGAAAGTAAGTAACCTGTAACTAGGAATCTGTTATGTTCTCATAATTTTAAAGTATATATTTTATTAAATACAGATAAATTAGTGGCAATGAAGAAAACGAAGTAGAGTGAAACAATCACTCACGCAGTTGGTTACAAACACACATATATGCGTTTCATTATTCGCGTTCTGCTCATTAAAAGATTCCACAACAAACATAGTATAGTCTAATAACGACAATATTGAAAGATTAAGTTTTCCTTCAGGTCCAACTTCATGTGGTGCGAAATTGACAGAAGATCAGAATAGCTACCGCCAAGTACACAGGTTACAGTATCTGTTCTTCTGATTGCGGAAAATAAGTGAAATATATCATTAAAGCGCGCTTTTCGACGTTTTAAGGAACAAACAAATAGATTTATATCACAAACAGTGAAAGAAATTTTCAGTTCAAATTTGTAGCTATAGAGCTTCGCGGTCACTAGATTCTTCGTTCATATACAGTCGTGAAGAGGAATTCCTTCGTTTTTATCTCTCCTGTCACTGACAGCTGAAATTCGCGTTTCCGTTATTCGACGCTTTTGGAAGTATTTGTGCTCATTAGCTGCTTTCACTTTTTGATAAAAGCTCAATTGACAGGGCTGACGCTAAGTTATTCAATTATTCTAGCTATGTATATGGTGACATTATTTTCCGTTCCGTCTGAATACTTGAAAAGCAACATTGCCTGACATGAAGAATGATTGCATTTGGCATTTCAAATTTATTCGTTATC
Source organism: Schistosoma turkestanicum (assembly GCA_944470395.2). Taxonomy (NCBI): domain Eukaryota; kingdom Metazoa; phylum Platyhelminthes; class Trematoda; order Strigeidida; family Schistosomatidae; genus Schistosoma; species Schistosoma turkestanicum. The sequence goes on along the minus strand of CALYCR020000155.1, from coordinate 12,825 downwards.
AATTACCCAGTCTGTTGTTCTCAGTTGGATTCGACAGCCTATGACGTGAAATACTGATCACGTTTTCCATAATTTACTGAGGTGTTATTCATCTGTAGATTCGGTGTCTGTTTCACAATCAGAGAGAAGTGGGCGTGCATAGCGGAATTTATCTGGTGAATGAATAGAGTTGGCCAAAAATCGTATGATAAATAAGATAAAGTTAATGGTCGTTGACCCTAATCGTTGGACATTGTGGACTGTGTTCGTAAAAAACTCGTGTCATTACCCGAATAATAATTTACGTACGAAAGTTAATTACACAGACATATTTATTCCATATATTTACGTCTGCGGATTTCGGTACAACCACACTTTGACTTTATAAATTCCACTCCCTCTTCAATCTAGTGCTTCTTGTCTAACCATTTCCTTATGTTATTCATTACTAAAAAGCACTGCCGTGTTCAATCGTTTCATCTCTGCAGCAGCGTGAATAATTATCTAAGTCTCACATCTAACGAACACTTCATGTACTTTAATCAGTGAGTGTGATGTTTGTGGAAGTTATGTACTCATCGAGTTCTCCGAATGAACTTGCCCTCATCATGAGAACTACTTATGGTCCGATAAAAGATTTTAAGAATGTGCGTTTAGTGGTCAGTTATTGGATTTTTCTAGTAACCATTTATTTCAGAAATTTACTTAGGTCGCTTGACTTCTGTTCCTCCCCTATTCGATCTTCGCACTGACAATTTGACTCCGTAATGAATGTAAACTATTTCAGTGCAATGATTATACCTTGTTCACGTTGCAACAAATATAGAGACATTCAGCTTTCAAAGAAATGCCTGAAAAAGTGATGAATAGTTTTCTATTTGAATACACCGTGTCTGCCATGAGATATGAACAATTTTGTACGTTCAGTTTCGATCTTGAGAAAATGTTCACATACCAACTATCATCTGATTAGACGTTTTTCTTTTGAAAATAATCGGCAAGTGACTATGATACTCTTAGCACAATCGGAGATGTACTATTGCAGTCGAGAAGTAAATAGTCATGAGTTTTGACGAATTTCGAAAGTTTAAAGTGTAGGACACACCATATAAAAATTCACTTTCGTATCGTGGTTATCATTTATTTCCGTCTGTATAAATTTGCTAAGCATTTCTGTTGCTTATCTCTGCAACGCAATGCTACATAGCTACAGTCAGTATTGGTAATGTGACTAGGGTGGTGATTTCAGAGTTTTAGACTGAGTCGAAATGCTAAACGTGCATTCATTATCTTTTTGTCCATAAATTACTAGATTAACCAAAACCATCATAGGCTGCAATTCATCAGCTAGTAATTTCAAATCAGTTTATATTTTGATAGGGTATATACTGTTATATTGATAATGATTGATCGTATTCGTTTTATTCATAATATATTATTGTCCTTTGAAAATAATGTATAACACTAAAACGCAAGAATAATTTACTAAAAAATATTTGAATCTGCTAGGTTATTTCCTTGTTATTTTGTATCGACTACACAAGTATTCATTATTTAAACCACCGATATACGGCAATGATCAGAAACGCAGATCATTCTGGAAACGTCAATAATAAACACTCTAGAATTCATCGCCATTGATCTTACTTTTCTTTATTTACAGCTTCCGAAGTTTGCAACAATACTTATTCAGGATATCTTTGTTTTCATCGCAAGGTTTGTTTTGTATAGATTTATATTTACAGTTTTCATAACTTAATAATTATTTTTTGTGCAATCATATGATCGCATTGAAAAATTTCGACGGAATAATATTATGTTTTAATGACATCAACTACAAAGAAGCAACTGTATATCAATAGTGCTTTATGCCAGTTGAGACAAATATTGAGTTAGCTTCTTTCAATAGTACAGTTTATGATCACGTTCATTCAATTTACTCTTTGTGTGGTCGCATGCCAAACATAATTTTGATAACATTGATATTGATGGCATGTATTTTGCACTAAATTGTGTCATTATGTTGACCAGATTATTTTTTTCAACTGTTTACAATGATACCGTAAATTTATATTGCACTACATTCGATCCGACTAAACACGTCATGTAAGATGCGTCAATGTAGCGTGAAAGCTTTTATTGTCGATAAAGTATTTCTCTATATTTCTTACTATCTTTTCAAGTAGCCTTTTTATGATTGCATATTGAATAAAAATTTCAAATAGAATGTGTTACTATTGTGGAACGTGTCTCATGAAATTCGTCTGTTTAAAACAAAATCATTCGAGTCCTTGAATTTATTGCTTATTTATTAAGGTTTGTAATGTTAAATTTTATTTTAAGCATTGCCAAATGAACACTTCAGCTTAATTCATAATGAAAAAGCTTTATTTAGTACTCCGTAAAGTAATTCTCACAATTTTCCACGATTTGCGTGAATTTAGAAAGTCTATGAAAACACAATTCTTTAAATGAATCAGTGATATATAGCTTCAAGCGTAGACTTCTTATCGCTTAACCGTTGAGTTAACATCCATCAATTTTCATCCACCAGAATGACGTTCTTCCGTGAGAATTTTTGCAGTCACATATTGTTGGGAATGATATACAGTATTGTTTACTTTACCAACCAGTCAAAATAGCCGTCATGTACTGTGAATAGAACGTCGTACCTGTAACGTATATTGAAATCTCAGATTAATTTATTTCTTTCCATTCTATGAATTCTCGTTGTTGTTGTATGATCTAGCATTACCCATTGCAACTAGTTTTCTATTGTACAGTCATTTCCATGAATAATGATGAAACGTATGACTTGATGAAAACACTGGATTTCACTTAGGTGATGAATTCACATTAGATATTCATAGAAATTTCATACAAATGTGTAAATCAGTGAGATTTATTGTCTTATGGACACATTACAATGTAATCACAAGAAAGAATAATTTTTTGCACTCACGTTGAATTCATAAAACAGCTGTTGATTTTCGTACATCATGACTGACAGACAAATATCTGTTACTCACATGCTCCTACATAGGAAGGAAGGAAAGAAGCAAGCACTTATGCAGTATTTGAAAAACTTCGATTTTTCTTTCAACGAAAAGAACCTAAGAGCCTTATTACACATATGAAATCACGGTTGTGCAAATGTGATCTATTAATTCAGGCCAATGTACCAATGTAAACGAAAATTCAACTTCTTCCGTAAGGCTTGATAGTTCCAGATATCTTTCAACTGTAGAAATGCAGCCCTCGCTTTGGCAATCTGCGCCCTCACATCTGCATCCGATCCACCTTTCTCGTCGATGATTTTGCTCCTATATTTAAAGTTGTTAACGTCCTCGAAAGCATCTCCTTCAAGAGTGATTTGGTTGGTGCATGTTGCTTTCTCCTTTATGTATGTTGAGACCGACTGCTGCAGAGGCTGCTGCTACACTGGTCGTCTTCTCTTGCATTTGTTGTTGAGTGTGCGATAGAAGAGCCAGGTCATCTGTGAAGTGCAGATCGTCCAGCTGCGATTCAGTGATAACACATAAATGATAATTTTCTTGTTGTAGACAAACATGCACAATGTTGTTATTTGAAACCAATCCTGGTCAGGTTCATTCTCATTTGTATGCACATGGAAAAATCTATTCTTATTATGCAAAGTAAAGTCGAATACTTGGATAATACATAATGTTAACAGTAGCTCTCTATTTAAATTGACTATCTCTTGCATGACTTAAATAATTTCCAGTAACGTCCACGTTATATAAGTGTCACCTAGGTCATAATGCGTCATCATTTTGAAATTGTCAAACAGATGGTCGATTGTCTAAAACATGGTATCTGTAACCCAATTCGATAAGAAATGAGTTTAGTGATACAAGTATGCATAGATTAATTAGTATGAAAGTTTTGCGTGAAATTGTGAAATAATTGCATCAGTGTGTGCGGATATGTTTTTCATAAGTGAGATTGTGAACTTACCGAATTTGACTGTTATTTTCATAATATACTGTCAGATCCCTCATGACTTTGTTCAGAGTAGTGTTCTGCCGCAAATACTTGATAAATTCTTGTGTTCGACTAAGAACCATTTTATTGATTTTTTCGTTTCTGTCGTAACGTAAATTGATGTCATGCATCACACATCTATTTATTTGACTTTAGCATACCATCGTTTTCTGATTATCAATGTACATTCACTTCGAATGCAGAGAAAGTTTCGCTCATTCAACGCTACTTTCAGAAATTACTTACCGCCAACTTTTGTCAAATAATCTGCGTGCAAAACAACAGAGCTTTAATCGGATTATTTGTTTTCTCAAACGTCGGAATACACTATGCAATAATCAAGCTGCAAACTGAATCAAGCAAACTGAATCGATCCATGCTGATCTCATTCATAGAGTTATCGAGAATGTGAGTGTGATATTTGTGTTTATCAACCTGAAAAACCTCATCTGTTCTCCAGCCAAACGAACAATTCTAAAATACAGTTAGTTTGCGCAGTCATTTTTTATGAAGACTAACTAATCGTAGGGATCTTGATTACGGCTACCTGAAATTCGTTACAAAATGGATGGTCTTGAGTCCATCAACAGATAGATGTTCTCTAGATAATAACGTGAAAGAACATTTGGAATGCAAATTTTAGGTGAATACATTCTCTAGATTGAGTAACGCCCAAGCGCTGTGCAAATGACAACACCGAATGTAAGACTTCCACCGCTCAAAAAATAAGAAGACGGAATACGTTGGAGAACACTTATTCACAGAATCAAAATTATTCAATCAGTCATGAGTATTTCTACAATTATATCAATAATCGATATTGTCGTTAAAATATTTGAACATTATTCAAATGGTTCATCATGAACATTATTCAAATAGTTCATCAATCTACTGTTCTTGAAATATTTAGGCATTTAATAGATAAGTTCATCAATCAACTGTGTGTTTGTTTAGCTTCTCGACGCCGTCCTTCAACAAAGTCAAATAACCAACTGAACAAATATAAACGATTTTGTTTTTATAACAAAAAATTGCGCTTCTTCAGCTGACCGTATCTACGTTATGCTGAATATAAGAGAACACAGAAAGCACTGATTATATTTACAGCGCTGAATATGTACTGATGAATTCATCACCCGACAGAGTTTAGTGTTTTATGTGACGTTCAATCGATAAACAATATTGTCAACGTGTTACACATTCGCCGCTCCGAATTTATTCAAGAAATTTGTACACATGACAATAAAAATATATAAAGATGTACTATGCTAGACAGTACATAATATAAAATGTTTAATTATGTACAAAGATTCATGATTGTTCGGTGTTAAACTTTCCGTTATCACTGTAAAATGAGGATGACAACTTTTAATGTTTTTTTCTTATTGAGAGAAAGTTGGGATACTTGAAATATTGTACTACGATAAAACGGAAATTCATAGATTCATCGTGAATAATGACACGTGAGTGGAGTCTAAATCAATATCAAGTATGTCAAAATAAATTATTCATTTTGAATGACTTAATTTTTAACTATTCGTAAAACAAATACAAAAAATTAGAATTAAGAATACTTATAAAGTGTTCAGTTTTCGTCTAGGATACCCGACTACTATTCAATCAGTGATAAAGTCTCAAAAATGCAAATAGTCCAGAATCGTGTAAAAAAATATTCAGTTCCTAGCCGATTGAACTGATTTATAGTTGTATTTACTTCCTGTGAAGTATACAATCACAGAAACACCTGATGCGTTTCGTGTTGGTTTACATCACAGTACAAATCACTTAGGTTGTTTTAGTCACAACATCACTTGTGGTGGCCGATTTCGACGTTTTCTTAGGCTTTGTAACTAGCTCATCCAGACAATTGTTACTAAATAGCATCTGACGGTTTATAAATCAGATCATGAACTCGTAGTTATGAATACGTTTATTTGTGACACACGAAAAAGTGAAGTGGAAGAGCAGTGAATAAAATGAAGGAAGCGACATGAATTGTTGAATACTGTTGAGCTAACTCCAAGAAATAATGCATGACTGGGAATTCATAGTCAGACAAAGAGAAGACGGATATGCGACAAGCGAAATAGGCCTGCAGACATGAATAAAAGCAACGAATGGTCGACAAGGTCAAAAGCAAGCAGGACAAGTCATGTGAGGTTATGCAAACCAGACATTTGTAAGTGCGAATGGGACATATAAGTTGTTGATATGCAAATGGCTCACTTAAGTAAATTATTCAAAAGTGCCTAACCAAATAAGATGTAAGCAAACTAGAATGCATGTGGAGGCATTACACACTCACCGTTTTTCATTCAGTCACGATGTCCAACACGTTGGGAGCAACATACACTATCACATTCAGCTGACGCAGTCAATTTGCCGGAGTAACTATTGTTAATCAATGTACTAGTTCATAATGAACTTAATTCTAACTAGGCGCACTGATAATTAGCTTCATAGCTTTCTCGCAACTTGCACTACATCATCGAATTATTTTGACAGGGATTTGTTCTAAACAACAATTAACGAAAAGTTGTTCTGACGCAACCACGCACAAAGTTGAATGCTATTGATGTCCAGCCATCAGAAAATGTAGCAATGGTTATGATATTCACAGCGTGAAAGGGTGACAAAAGGACTGTTATAAAACGGTAATAACTTACAATATTTTTAACTTATTTTTTGATTTTCCAATTTCAATCAATAAATATATTCACTGTAATCAAGGGATTTCATTCATACCTGCAAGAAAAGGACTGCAGTTACTCGGATCAATTGAATGAAGGTAAATCGATGAATAATACCGATTTTCTTGTTCATATTCTCAAACGTCTGAGTGAAAGCTCTGCTGTGAAGTGTATCATGCATTTTAAGACCATTTTTCCGGCTATTCATGAAAAAACGACACAACGTGAGCGGTTGAATAATTAAAACATGTGTCGTGACAGCCTGAAAATTCCATGCGACGCAAACAACAATTAAAATATGCTCAAACACTAGATAGCTTGTTTCAGATGAACTAAGGTGATTGTTCACGGTGTTTGAAATTCTCTCTATGTTGTCTATCCGTCTACAAATGAGAACAAGCATCCTAAACATATATATATATATATATATATATATATATATATATTCACAAATAACAGATGATCATGGATGAATTCCTACCAGAACTGGTCACTATACTTAAGTAGTGATAAAAATAATACGCAAAACTTATCCATAAACTGACTTTGACTCCCGTGTACTGCTGCGAAAATAGTTTGAGTATAATAAATAAAGCATATAACCGATCTTTATGTGTCAAAATATGAATATCGCTAGGCAATGAGTTAACATACATTTAAAATACGTAAATTAGTTCACTGAGGCACTAGACGGTTTTGCTGAATTTAAAGATAACATATTATATTGTTATGTTTTGTTTCATCGCTTTTGAAGGCATTAAAAACGGACAACAAACTGTAGCCATGTACTCGCACGCACAAGCACCAAGTCACATGCACAAACACTCATATGCCGGCCTTTTAGCTTCGTGAATCATTAGTATCCATAGGTGTCATACGTGAAACATCAAATCACAAACTCAGTTGATATGTATTGAGGCTGAGGAACTATAATCAGGGTGTAAGTAAAGATCTACGACTGCACACTTTCAGTATTATAGACTTAAATTACTAATACAACTTTATCGGTTGTTCACTTGGGAACAGTATCACGTTGTGGTGCGCGTAGTATATGACGCGAGTAATAACGTTATGTCTGGCAGCAGAAGATGGGGAAAGAGAAAGGAAGGAAAAGTGAGAAAACAATGGAATTTGTATGAAACGCATGAACAGTGACAATGCATTGATGTTTCTCAACAGGAACAGTCTATTTCGAAATAAAGGATTGATATTTTGCAAATTAACGATTTACCAACTAGCTCTGTAATTTGCTATTAACACAATTCAGTTGCCCTTACCTGTGTTCTCCTTCACTACATTTGGTGTCGCTGCCTACACAAAGGATGAAGACTCCTTGGCCGAAAGAGTTTGAGGACGGGGAGTCGCGGACGTTCCTGAAAGAGTTTGAGGCCATGGCGAAGCTGGTTGGCGAGGTTTTCGGTCCATGTTGACACACTGGTGCTGACTGTGGAGCAAACCATGTTGTTGCGCCGTGCGCTTCCGAATACTGATGAGAATTCTGAGGCACAGTTGTTGGCGTCACAATTTATCAAGAGTGTGCCTGTCTCCGTGTCCCATCAGCTGAGACTAGTGAACGCAGCGCAACCTATGGACATCGGTGAACTGGCGAAGGTGACTCGTCAGCTGATGACACGAACATTAGCTCCAGTTGGGTGTGGAACGCAGGAGAAAAATATTTTCGAGAAGAAGATTGAGGAGTTAGATCGTAAGATAGCAGCATTACGAGTCAATCACAAAAGGAACGATAAATGATGCGTTTGTGGAGACGCAGGACATTGGAAGATAAACTGTCCAAGAAGACGATGACGAAGATATTTTAGACAACATAACGTGTGTTCTTTCCACTCTAGGAATCTGGAGGTTCCTGCACTAGTATATAGAGGGGCAGAGTGTAGATAAATGAAGAGGAGTTAGTGTGTTTGATCGATACAGAGGCAGCAATAACGGTAATAGGCAAAGAGCAATGTAAGACAATCAAACCATGTCCATTAGTTGTCCACAGCTTAGGGGGGCATATGCTAGAGATGTTAGGGATATCTCACAGTATTGTGAAAATGGGTGGAGCTGAGATAAGTTTTCCGTTCGTGGTAAGCACAAGCTTATTGAGACCGATATTAGGAGCAGATTTCCTAAGAGAGGTAAAAGCGATAATTGGCTTGAAAAGCGGTAAAATGTTCACAAAGTATGGTTTATTTTCAATACACAAAAGGAGTCAAGTGGCTGAAATAAGAGTGACAACGGACGTGTCGAGAAAGGAACAGAATTATAACCAGTTATGCGCAAAGTATGCGATAAGGAGCCGTATGGATTTTCTGACAAAATAAAGCATGAAATTCCTATAAAGAACAACCGAGTAAATATATTTACAACACGTCATGTTCGGTGCATTTAGAGACCGAGGTGAATCTACAGATCCAGGAAATGTTGAAGGAAGGTATAATTGAGGAAGCGGACAACCCGTAAACCTCATCGGTTTTCTTGGCAAAGAAACTTATTGAAAAGTATAGATTTTGAGTCGACTTTAGAGAACTGAATAATATAACAGACCTGAAACATTGCGCATTGGGAACAGTAGAAATATTGGATCGGCTACAGAATACGACGGTGTTTACAGTGCTCGATTTACGGTCAGGTTATTGGCAATTACCTATAAAAGATAGCGATCCTAACAAGATAGCAATTGTGATACGGGATAAAAAGTATCAATTTAAACAAATGCCGTTTGGGTTGGCGGGTGCACCGTTTACATTCTGAAGATTACTGACGCTACTCCTCAAGAATCTAGATAACGTTGAGGTAAATGGCGACGATACAGTTGTGTACAGTCTGACGGAAACAGATGACGTCAAGCATATATAAGCAGTCCCAAAGTGAATTCGCAAAATTGGGCTTAAAAATAATATGGAAAATTCGTTGGTAGCGAAAAACAGCGTCACATTGATAAGACATAAATTGGGGGATGGAGAAATAATACCGAGTAAGATAACGATTAAAAAAATATTGCAGTAATTAATTCGAAAAAGAAGTTGAGTCAGTTCCTGCGGAGAGCGGCGTTCTCTAGTCGGTTCGTCAAGAAATTGAACGAAATAGCAGCGCCCTAATATAAGATGCTTAGCTACGAAAAAATGAGGCGGAATGAGGCAGCTGAAGGAATGTTCAACCTAATTAAAAGAATGTTAGAAGAACGTATGATAAAAATGCGATTCCATGAGAAGAGAAAATGCTTGTAAAAAGTCAGAGATAGCCATGAAATAGGATCGCTTTGGTCATAAAAGATAGAAGATTCATGTGCACATAGAGGAGGCCGTTCGACACAAACATTCACTGACATGTATTCGAAACGCGTCACAGCCGAATGGAACAGTCAACGCACAACATCACAGCCTCGTCAAAAAACGTTCAACTTTATTTTCATTGTGAAAATTAGAACAACACATATAAGCGAACAATATTGTTTTCGATGAGATCTTCATCAGGCTTTACTCTAATATACATGAATATTTTTATGAAAATGTCAAACAAATCAAGGCAATTTGAGTGATAATCAGAATGAAATGAAAAAGGCGAAAGTACAAGTGTATAGTAGGAATATAGGTGAACCGATAGTAGTAGGAAAATTTATAAAATATGGTATCTAAAATAGGTCAAGGGTGGATGATTAGAAAACAAACAATCAAAAAACATCATAAACATTGCGTAATAAGCAGATGTGTAAAAATAATAAACATAATATAATTCAAATAAATAAAATTTTGTGTAATATCAATCGTTAATTATGTCATATCCGACCATGGGGGGTTTCACGAATTTCATCTGAACACATAATTTTGTGTTGAGTATGGGTATTTCAATGGCTTCTGCAATGTGTAAGAAACAGGATCAAACTACGTTGGGAAATGATTGAGGTACACGATAGGTCACCCGAAAGGTAGGCAAATTCGACATGAATTTTAATGAAAGTCTCATACTTTCTAGGTGTGATGCAACTATATGAGAAAAAAACTGATTACTTTGTTCCCTTTACTTCATTAGCCATACCTAAAAATGTTTGATGTTCAAAAGTAGATATCGTAATCGCGATTTGACCTTCGTACCTATATCACCTAGAAATGCTTCGTTCAGACAAGAAAATGTAGGGAACGCAACATCAATCAATCAAGAATTTTTCATATGTGTTTCATAGATCAATTCATTGTTTAGCATTTCGATATAATTATAAAAATACAGTCTATATTATTAACGTTGAAAAATAGATTAAAAGGGTTTCCCACCTCATGATACCGTATTCTTACAGTCTCTTTACCACACTCCAAAGACATAACTTTTGAGACGATTTCAAACAAAATGTGATAACAAAGCGTTGTCTCCTAAACGCTTTCCAGGGATATTTTTATTTTTGTTATGAAAAATCAACATGCTGAACTGAACCCTAAATTTTCTTATTCGTAAATCATAACTGCACTCAACTGATCTTTTTAACAGTTTTCCTGACGTTAAGTTTGAGATGACAAGAACGAGTGTGTGAGAAAATTGAATAAGAGCAAAACCGCATGTTCAGATAAATGGCATGACATTAGAAGTTTTTGACATTCTCAGTCATTAAACATGATTATCCTAAAAATATAAAGTTAACAAATCTGCGCTCTAAATATTTTTTCCATTCGATCCTCATGAGGCTTCACTCTAATAAACATGAATATTTTTATGAAGATGGTAAATCATTCAAGGCAATTTGAGTCATAATCACAATAAAATGAAAAATATTGCGTCACTGCATATAAATGCAATAGTACAAGTGGAAAGTAGAAAGACTAACTGAAGTTTTACCAAACGTGGATTAATAGACTTCAAATAATCATTCAAAAAATCCAAATAATACGTTATTAGGCTAATGAATCAAAATAAAAATGAAATAAAAAATATAAAGTAAATCGTTAGTTAGGTCCGGCCACGGAAGAGATTGAGATCTCACTAATTTCTTATGAACACAGAAATTGGAGTCCTATGTCTTTGGCAATGTGCATATGAGACGAGATTGAACTCCGTCGGAACATGTTGAAGGTATACGATAGATTACACGAAAAGATCTAGATTTATCTACAATGTGAACACTATCCACCAGTTGTGATAAGATAGAACTGCGTATTGTTTTTCACTGACCCTTTGTAAACCATGCTGGGAGATGTTCACTCATTCATTGATTAAGTTGCCTGGATGTACGCCCGATATGGCTATCTCCACAGGGGCAGCTGAATTTGTCGATGCACATAGAGGAGGCCAACTCACGTATCTTATCTGTCGTTTGGGTAGAAATCCGTGGTCGACTGGAGAATGTCAATGGAATTTTGGCATCGTTGGATTTTCTAATAATTACTCTCAATAATCTATCCTGCAAAGTATTGCAGACAACATCTCCGTTCAATTATAACTTCATAAAGAAAGGCTAATTTGAAGCGGTCGAAACAACCAACTTCTTTTCTTACGGCAGTCATAAACGTCTTTATGAACGCGATGGGATAACCAATCTCGGTTAGTGATTCGTTGGTGAATTCCAGCTCCTGATAAAATCATATTTGCTCTGTTAGTGAGGCATCTAACCAAATTTCTTTTGTAGCGGATAGGTGTAAAACTACAAAAGTGAGTGTATTGGCAAGCACTGGGATTTTTTCTATATACGCTTCTACTTAATGAACCATCATTACGTCTACTTTGTGTGATGTCAAGGAAACTCAGTTTTTTATCGTATTCTTCTTCACCAGTGAACGTGATTGCCGAGTGTACACTGTTGAATTCGTCTAAGAGTTTTTCGATTCTGAGTTTTCTGATTCTGTTCCCTTCGGCTGTGACGCGTTTCGAATACAAGTCAGTGAATGTTTGTGTCGAACGACCTCCTCTATGTGCATATGAATATTTTATCACACAATTCGTTTTTATGACAAAAGCGATCCTATTTCATGGCTATCTCTGACTTTTTACAAGCATCTTCTCTTCTCATGGAATCGCATTTTTCTCATACGTTATTCTAACATTCTTTTAATTAGGTTGAACGTTCCTTCAACTGCCTCATTCCGGCTCATTTTTTCGTAACTGTGCAGCTGTGAGGGCACATTCGAAACAGGCGTGCACTCTAGTTTCTGTATCATCACTCACG
>CALYCR020000154.1:0-20340 GCA_944470395.2 Schistosoma turkestanicum | reverse complement strand
ATAGTAGGAATCGTGGATGTGCACTGCTGATGAGTAGTCCTATACCAGGACGAAACGGCTCTCCAGCAATTACAGGTTTTTAACAGTGTTCTAACAATGATTGATTCATGATGTTACATGAGTCAAAAATATTAATAACAAGATTCAAAACGATAAAAAAGGCAACTTAACATAGAAATACGTGCTCTAGGTATGTTAGGGGATATAAGAATTATTGACTTGGTCCTCTTTACTTGCACTTAACTAACAAATTGACAAGCTAACAACTATACTTTGTTTAAACAATTTTCAGATTGTTCAAATAGGATTTTCCTCGCTATTGAATGTTAGCATATGTTCAAGGCACATTGAACATATTGAACGATATTACGGATTGTTTAAATTATTCATTCTGTTCCATTTTTTATCACATATGATGAGATATCACTAATGTTTATTCTAATCTATGATCTTTAGCTTCGGTTCAATGTATGTTCTTAAACTAACCAATCAATTTATAAACTCCTAGCTTTAAAGTGAGTTTCACAAACACCTTTTTTTTGGTTTGAGACTTCGAAGCGTTCAAAAAAGTGTTTACATTCAAGATTTTTTGTATATTTGTGGTGCGAGCTACTTATAAGTAGTATATGACGTGAGTGTCAACGTAATGTCTGGCAGCAGAAGATGGGGGAAAGATCAAGAGAAAGGAAGAGTTAGAACACAATGGAATTTGTATGAAACGCATGAATAGTGACAATGGATTGACGATGTTTTGCAACAGGAACAGTCCAGTTCGATATGATGAACTGATATTTTGCAAATTAACAATGATTTACGATATGGTTTTCCTATTTTACTGAGTAACTCTGTAATTTTCGTTAAATCCGATCCGGTTGCCCCACCTGTGTTCTCGTTCACTACATACTAAGGGAACAAGTACTACACGCTGGAGTGAAACTATCACCAAAGATTACATTTCTTTTAATCTCTTGGAGTTCTCTCAAACTACCTAGCATGAACATGTCAGTTTAGGGGGAAAAAACTCACATACTGGATGAAAAACACAAATGTAATTAAAATGATCACCTAAGAGTTCCGGTGAATATTATACTCTAATATACAGCAATTATGTACTAGATACACTGAAGAACGAGCGTAAGCATGTGTAACAGTGTTAAAATCACTATGTATGATGTTGCTAACCAGTTCTTTTTGCATTCTATTGCGGGAAGATCAAACATAAACGCCATGGAAGCTGAAGAACAAGCTCTGAGTACTGTGAACTTACGGTATGACTCATAAGACTTTGGTAAACAAGCAATCTCTTTTCTGTAAAAAAAACCCGCGTAATTTAATTTTGAAATAAAGAGTACTGTGGCTGTCACTTCCTATTCTCCCTTGGTGTGAAGCGGTCAGCTAACCTTGTGTGTTGTGATTTTTAGATCTTATCCGCCCTTCAGTGACTACCGATTGATTACACGCGTTACGCATGAGTTAAGTTCATTGACCTTCTTTGTCCTTATTCTCTTCCCTACTTTCATTTTTTGTGTGTATTTATCTATACTACTTGATGATATTCAGTAAACAGCTATATCCTTAATAATTTCTTAGCGTCTAATAGAATGCAAATTATATTTTTCAGTGATATCTGTAAAACTTCATCTGCAGCCCTTCTGAGGTTAATGTCGGTCTCAAATCCGGATGAAGAAGGAGCATCTGGGCATGGGGTAAGCAAACCTATCCCGTAGAAGTACGACTCGCGATACAACAAAAACGCTAACCATAAAAAATAATTCGCTGGTCTGCGGCTTATGTATCACCAGGGGTTACAGACATAAGTAAGTGGCATCCGTAAGTACTGACATAAACTAACAGTATTTATTATTAAAATTAATTTCTTTAACTTATTGCAGCTGTTACTCCCAGTTTTATACGTTCCTTGAAACTTCGTTTGAACGCTACAGCTTCCGTATGTGTGAGCACTCAGCGCCTAGTTGTTTCTCGAATAAATGTTTTTCATATTAGTCCTTGGATGCTTACTACAGGAACCTGTTTCATTTCCAGATATTCAGACGCTTTTGATCGCTTCAGACAACTCAAAAGCTGAGCTTCATGCCTAATTTACGCATGAAACAATCGTTATAGTAGTATATGACGTGAGTGTCAACGTAATGTCTGACAGCAGAAGATGCGGGAAGATCAAGAAAGGAAGAGTTAGAAGAACACAATGGAATTTGTATGAAACGCATGAATAGTGAGTGACAATGGATTGATGTTTTGCAACAGGAACAGTCCAGTTCGATATGATGAACTGATATTTTGCAAATTAACGATTTACGATATGATTTTCCTATTTTACTGAGTAACTCTGTAATTTTCGTTAAAAACAATTCGGTTGCCCCCCCACCTGTGTTCTCCTTCACTACAGTGTATGTTACTCAATCTCATACAGTAAATATAGATATGAGAGAAACGTTCTCAGATAACCTTATACTGATTTTTTCTGTTATAATGTCGTCCCATTTTCATTTTTATTTCAAGGATGGCTGGCATATTACTTTGGATCATAGATTACTAGTTTGGAGCCGCCTCATCATTATCGATTTTTAGCTTCGATAAATGATTCAAGATAATTTAGAAATTATTTCATGGTTTGCGTCCCTTGTTCCAACTGTTTTACAGATTTCGTTGAATGTTTCCAATCATCTTTGCTCCAATTATGGAGGAATTTTTAGTAGATATTAGTCATTCATAATTGGATAAGATTTTCTCTAAAATACTATTGAAGAATTATTTTTCAACATGTCTCGTTTTAATTATATTTGATAATTAGTCACATGCTTAGTTTTATGCAAACTTTTAATCATTCCATATTTCGTCCAACTTAAATAATTTGACAGTTGATCACAGTTTTTAAAAAGTGCTTCAGTAAGTACATTTACAATATAGGATTGTGGAGATTGTTGGGTTTGATTGAAATCATGAATCGATCGTTGTTAGAACACAATTAGAAACCTTGAAGCACTGAATGGCCGTTTCATTCTAGTGTAGAACTAATCAGCGGTGCACATCCATGACCGCGCTTGCATGAATCAAACTATTGGAGTTCAACCCTGTCGTGTGTGAAGCAGTTACCTACCGAAAACTATTCATGAGGTTATGAAATATCGTAAATTGCCAACCAATTCAACTAATGAAGTTTCAATACTTCATCTTTTGATCTGCCAGCCTTATCTAGTATCTGTTTCCTAACAACAGCATTGCTTACCCGATGGTCTCGGGATATACAAACAATGCTTTGAAGACACCTATGATCGAATACTAGCAACCTACGAATATCCTCAACTCTTACTAGCAATGTTTAACAGCTATAGAGTAGGACAGAGAGAACTGCTGCACAGTAGACTCGTCCTTTTTGGTTAGCAGACGGATATTTTGCCTACGCCATAAGTGACGCAAGTTCTCAAAAGCCAATCGTGCTCATATTTCGTCAGTCACCAGGTTCAACTGCTTCACTCCCTATCACTAGTTTAAATACCGATGCAACCAAATCCTGAAGCAGCATTTTGTATTTCAAAGAGGAGAATCACATTCCAAACATGCTTGCACTGTTGCTTAACGTAGTCAACTGACTCGGCATTTTGTCAGTGTCTTCACCGAATACAACTATATCATCGACATATTCTAAGTCAATAAGCGATCCTCCTGGTAGAATATCCACCCCTGAAAAATCAGACGAGGATAATGTTAACTCTAAAAGTATGTCTACGAAAAAGTTAAACAATAATAAATAGAGTGAACATCCCTTGACGGACAACACTTGAAGTAAAGAATTCTAATGGGCAGTTCAGTCAGTCAGTTGCAACGTAGAACTACGCACATATGTACATAAGTTCATGTTGCCATACCACATCATCACAGAGACGCGAATGTCATATCAAATCTCATATTGATAAAGATAGTAGAGGTATTAATGTTAATAAAGAAGACTAGAGTTCGAAGATATTATTCAAAAAATATAATTCAGTGAGATAAGGTTAGAAAGACAAAGGTAGAGGTGCTGACGAATCCAGAAGATTACGATATGATAGAGCAAAACGAATGGATGCATTTGAGCCATTGCAAACGATTTTGAGCCATGTCGTTCAAGGTCTCTAACCATCGGTGACTTTCGTCTCGCGAACTCCAATAAAGTAGCCTACATCTACCAACATGACTCAGACCACTTGTCAGTGAATTCATGGATTTGTTGCATGTTTTGGTTTGGCCGCCAATAGCTTTCTTCCAACCTACTCCTACACCACAAAACATAGCTCGTCGAGGCAGTCGGTGGTTAAATATTCGTAACACATGTCCCAACCACCTCAACTGATGAAGTTTCATTACTTAGTTACTTCCTTAGCTAGTACTCGTTTCCTAACGATAGCATTGCTTACTCGGGTTTCCCACGATATACGAGTAATGCTTCTTAAACATCTATGATCGAATACTAGTGACCTACGAACATCTTCTACTCTTACCGGCCATGTTTCACATCCATATAGGAGAACGGAGCGAACTGCTGCGCAGTAAAACCGTCCTTTGGTTAGCGAACGGATATCTCGCCTACGCCATAAGTGACGCAGGTTGGCAAAAGCCAATCGAGCTTTCTGTATTCGCGCTGAGATTTCGTCAGTCACCAGGCTATCAGCGCTGATGAGACTCCCAAGATAAGTGAAGTGTTCAACAAGCTCAACTACTTCACTCCCTATCATTAGTTCAGGTGTCGATGCAACCCAGTCTTGAAGCAACATTTTGCATTTCGACGGTGAGAACCGCATTCCGAACATGTTCTTATTGTTGCCTATGGTAGTCAGAAGACTCTGCATTTTGTCAGCGTTCACCATAACCTCTCTCTTACTCGACTAGTAGTATTCGAGTAGAGAGCTTGTAAAAAGTATAAAGACACTAAAAAGACCAAGTACACATTCATTCAATTTCATTACAAGTGAAAAATCAATAAATAAATCAATATCTCAATAATCATATAAAAAAATCATTTTAGAAGAAGAAAAAAAAGTAGACCAAAACTGAACCAATCATCATCATGTGTTGGTGTCCTTGAAAGAAGAAGGCATACAAACACACACATACACACACACATACAAACACATACACACGCACATAGAAAAATAAGCCAATAACCCCATTTGATCTCAATCTACGCAACACGACACAACACATTGAACATTGAATTTTCACCAAGTATCAATTGTATCCAGATGTTTTAAACAGCTATTATATTGTGTCCAAAATGAAGCCAGATCAGCTGCGACAAGTAAACGTTGACTATTGATTGGACATAGGAAATTATTACATAACCATGTTGGATCACATATTTGACTACGATGTTGTATACAATAGGCACAAATTGTTTCTAATCGATTTAAACAAGACTGGACATGATTAATCTAAAAAAGTATTAAGGTGGAAAGAATTAGAAAGAGAATAAATGAAAAAAATTTTTTTTTAATTACAGAGTTAAGGAGATTGTTGTTGTTGTTTTACGATTGATAAACATACTGTTAGGATATTCATTCAATATCCTAAGAGAATTATTGGTCAAATCCTATTGGTCGATTTCTATTGGTCAAAATTATGGTCGTTTTAACTGTCAAAGTCAAATATTTCAATGTTGTCTCTTATTGGTCATCTGGACTGTCAATGTCATTTCAAATGTTCTTTCCTATTGGTCGTCCTAAATTGTCAATGTCACAGACTTCGATGCTGTTTCCTATTCGACCAAAATGTATAAATACGCATCATCTGTAACATTTTGTGACCACGACCAGGACCAGGACTCGGTCCCGGATCCCTAGTCCGGGATCCTGATTCTCTTCTGGATTCAGACCTCGTACTTTCTGGATGCTTGTAGAATACACGTTCTACTTCATATCACGTCCTCTTATTTTAACTAAATATCGGGGTTGTAAAAATCGGATTTGAGTAACATGTCGTGTCACCGGATCCTCGATCTCGTTTCCGACTTGGTAAACTCGTAATAGTTCAAGTATATCAAGCTGACGTGTTTACGTGCAGGCGTAACACATACACATTGTGAACGATAGGTGAGGAGGTTGTGCAAAACAATCTTAGATTGATGTAAAAGTTAGACATGAACATTTTCAGATGCCACCGAGTCAGTTGTGTAGCGGTTCAATGTTCGCATGTAAGACCAAAGGTCTTGCGGTTCGACTCCCACGAACAAGAATCGTGGACGAACACAGCCAGTGATGAATATCATACTAGGAAGAAACGATGTCTATTGTTCCGAGGTTTTGAATGGCGGCTCAAAATTGATTGATGAGTTCAGTGTAGAAGATATTTAGAAAAAATTGAAAACTATGCATCCTTCATTCTTGGAAAACCACAAAAGCCATCATCCGGAAGATACAAGTGTTTATTAACACTTGTCTACGCAGACAACTATGTATCCGTGGGTCAGACATTATCAGCAAGCAACCTACCATGGGAGAGAACAAACAAGATCCTAGCAGAGGAAGAAACGTTGGAGGTGAATAGGATATACCTTGCGGAAATGAACCAAGTGGGTAACAAGACAAGTCCTCATTTGGAATCCTCAAGGTCAAAGAAGAAGAGAAAGACCTAAGAACACATTGGGCGAGCAACGAGGAGAATGAACAGCAGTTAGTTAGAACTCAAGAGGATGGCCCGGAACAAAGTTCACTGAAGAATGCTGGCCGATTGCCTATACTCCGATAGGGGTAACAGGCGTAACTAAGTGAGTAAGTAAGCATTTGAAATTATCACTGATTGCTTTTATTCACGAGAAAGAAGAGAAAGACCAAAGAACACACATAACGCTGTGACCAGTGAAGTTCAATCCGTGTCACGACGTCGTATAAGACGATTATCCGCGCCATATACAATAAATAGATAAATATTGTACAAGATAATAAGTTGACTGAATTTAGTTAGACATTAACTCGATTTGGTGTACCACTCAGTGATCCGGATGAAAGGTAGCTGGCAGCATAAAAAACATAAACCAGGAACGCATGTCTCATACTAGTTGATGAAACTCGGCAAGCTGAATATACATCTATACCAACATCTCTCAAACAGTTCATGTTCAATTCAAAAGACTCGATTATAGATGTCGTCAAAGCATTACTCATGTATCATGGGACAAACGAGTGAGCAATGCTGTCGTTAGGAGATAAGTATTAAGTAGGGATGGCAAATCAATAGATGAAGTAATGAAACTCCATCAGTTGACGTGGTTGGGACATGTGTTACCAATTACTAACCACCGACTGACGCGAAGAGCTATGTTCGGTGGTGTAGGAGTAGGCTGGAAGAAAGTTAGGGGCGGCCAGACCAAAACATGGCAGAAATCCATGAAATCACTGACAACTGGATTGAGTCGTGTTGGTAGATGTAGACTACCTGGTTGGGGTCCGTGAGACGAAAGTCACCTATGGTTACAGACCTTGAACGACATGGCTCAAAATCATTTGCAATGACGCAGGTGCGGTCTAATCTTCTGAATTCCTCATCTCCTCTGCCTTTCTCTTTATAAATTTATCTCACTGAATTATACTTATTGAATAATATCTTCGAACCCTAATCTTCTCCATTACCACTAATACTTCTACTATCTCTACCAACGTGGGGTTTGAATTGACAATTGCATCTCTGTTTCTGCTAATGTGGCAATGTCAACTTGAACACTGATGTAAGTACGTACGTACAACGGTTTACATTGTAACTAACTGACAAAAGACTCAAATGTAGCATATCATTTCAAAAATTCCATTGTAAATAACAATTTAAACAACACATTCAATGATCAAACATTCGAGAAATTGAATAAAAAAAATCAATAAACACAAAGCAACACAACTACCACCAACCTACTTGACAACCAAATTTCACCATTTCAATATTCATCAATCTAGCATTGCCATGTAAACAAGTTCTACAATGACCTAATTCACTGGTAGAACTTATGCTTGGTACAATAGTTAAACAATTTGGACAAATATGTGGTGGTTGACCAATGAATGCACGCATTAATGATGATGAAGAACGTGAACGTGAACGACAATTCATCTGTGAGGATGATGACGATAATGACTGGGGCGATAGAATAAACGATGATGATGACGCTGGTGAATTTCGATTCGCTGTGAATGGATGTTGGCGTGGCCGGGTTGAATGTAGCTGACCAGTAGTTGGTCTAGAAGTTAATATATATCGATGATATTTTGAAGTGAAATAACGAGGTAGTTCGGATAACCTTGACAGAAATAGACAGAGAGAGAGAGGGAAAACCAAATGCAGTCGATGAGAATAAAGATAAGTGATATTTTTAACTGATATCAAGCCGACGGTAGTGAGTATATTGAATGAATCAATGCGATTTTTGCATTGTGGTCTTATGGAGATCGTTGTTTTTACACATTGCAAGCAATCATGAATCGATCAATGTTAGATCGCCATTTGAGACCAATCTACACTGGATGGTGGTTTCATCCTGCTATGGGACTATTCATCAGTGTCAGTACGCATCCGTGACTCCTGCTACTCGCATGATTCGAACTGATTACCTCTGGACCATTGACACGTCTGATCCTGATCAATGTTAGATCGCCATCTGAGACCAACAATTACTGGCCGGCTGTTTCAACTTGGCATGAAACCTCACCAACAGTGGGCATTCACAACTCCTGCACCTCACAGGATTCGAGCCCACGACCTTCGGTCTTGCGAGCGAACGCCTGACGTCTGGATTACTACTGGGTTGGCATCCTACGGTGTCAGTGCCTAACTCAGATCAATCTAATGATTTCATGCTCACTGCTGACTAGATTCGTGAGGAAATTCTCAGAACAACTGAGAGAATTATAACAATACTGATTTTGAAGAAGAATACAGTTCACGGAAAAAATCTTCTTCAATAATAAAATGAGTCAGTTTCATCGTTTGATTTGAAACGTAAGAGCATTAGACAATACAATATGTTGAGAATTGGCGGTAGACAGCAAACGAATGAATAGCACAAAGGAACAATTGGAATCCTGGAGGCATTGGACGGCTGTCACGTACTGGTATGGGACTATTGATCAGTGTCAATGTGCACCTACGACTCCTGTCGCTCACAGGACTCGAACCCAAGACATTCGGTTTATAATGAAAAATCGTACAATGTACCCACAAGTGACTACTAGCATTGTGAGAGAATCTTCGGAGTTCTAATGAGAAGACATGAAAAGTGGAGTTCAACACTGTTTCAGGTGTAGGCAAATGGGTGAGATCGCGCAAAATCCCTAGATTGACATTAACACCGCTGGATTTCGCCGGCTCAAAGATTCAGAACTTAGGTGTTCACGCGCAAGTTCGAAGGTCCTAGGTTCGAATCCTGCGAGTAGCATAGATCGTGTTCAGTTCTTGGACACTTGGACACACCACACACACACAACAGTCACAACAATAAAAATCGACTGAAAAAACCAACTAACCAACTACGAACTGGCCAACCAATCACTTGTGTCATACGTTCAATTGGCGGAATAAATTGTTTATCTAAATAATAAGCATAATTTAAACGTGGTCCTAACAGACGACGTGATGATGATGAATTAGTTGACTTGTCCGTCGTCGTTGTCATCCATAAAGATGGATAAATCTCATTGATACTACGTACACATGATAATAAAGTTTGATCAGATCGTCCAGCTGCAATGTAGTATACAACACGTTCACCACGTAATGGTTCACCACGTGGATCCATTGAAAGTAGACGTCTAAACATAAAAATAATACTATTAGTTAGAAAAATAGAAGAGCAGAAAAGTATATGCCTGTATTAAACAGTGAAAAAAGTGTTGTGTTGAATAACAGTGAGAAGAATTCATCTGCAGTTGTGACGACCTATGCTCCGCGTTAAGGGGTAACAGGTGTAAGTATATATGCAGCAAATGCCTGACAATGTCTATAGTTCATACATTAACCTGTTTGTATATATCTATACTACTTACTTAATTATCTGTTGCCTCAATGAAGCATAGGCCGCCAACCAGTATTCTCCAACATACACTGTCCTGCGTTTCCCTTCCCAATTCTATCCAGTTTTTGTTCATTCTTTACCATTACTCAGTGTAATGTGTTCCTTGGCCTTCTCCTTTTTCTTTGACCTTGAGGGTTCCGAGTGAGAACTTGTCTTGTGACGCAGTTGGATGCTTTCCTCAATATGTATCCTGTCCACTTCCACCGCTTCTTCCTGATTTCTTCCTATGCTGGAATCTAGTTTGTTTCTTGCTGATGATATGTGCCTAACGGATCCGAAGTATTTTTGCGTAGACAACTGTTAATGAACACTTGTATCTTCTGGATGATGGTGTTACGCATAGAAACATGTCATTTTGATATGCTTGAACTATCACGAGTTTACCTCAATCAGTAAACGAGAGCGAGGATTGAGGATCTGTGGACACGACAGGCTACTCTAATCCTATTGTCCCAAACTCCCATATAGTAAACGAAGAAGACTTGATATGAAGTTGAACCTGTATTCTACAAACATCCAGAAAGTACAAGGTCCGAGTTCAGAAGAGAATCAGGATTACGGAGTAGAGATCCAGGTCCGGGTCATAAAACGTTACAGATAATGCGTATTTATACAGTTAGGTTGAATAGGAAACAATATTTGAAGTCTAGGCGATGCTGCGCTGCATATAATTTGCATGCAATCTTATGACTACCATTCACCATACAAGTCACTTGTCATTTTGTTATGCAATTATTTGATCCAAGCATCACGAGCTTATAATAATCGAAAATTTTCTTTTCTGCTTAAGTTGTAAATACTTGAAATCATGGTTATTCTGTTCAATTTACTGTTCATACTACTATCTTCAAATGCCACTTACTCTCTCTCTCATCACAGTCAACATTATCAGTAGGAATTTGAGCCAAATGAAATCGAAACATTTCCACTGAGTAAGCAATCCTGTTGTTAGGAAATGGGTACTAGGTAATGATGACAGATTAATAGATGAAGTATTGTAAACTTCGTCACTTTTGGTAGTCGGAATATGTGTTACATATGCTCAATTATCGACTGTCTCAATTAGCGATATTTAGTGATGTAGGAGTAAGTTGGACGAAAGAGCTAGGGGCGGTCAAACCAAATCACGGTATAAATCCATGAAGTCACTGATAACTGGACTGTATAGACTACTTGGTTGGGGTCCGCGAGATGATAATAATCGATGGTTAGAGACCTTGAATGACAAAGCTCAAAATTGTTTGCAATGACGCAGGTGCATCCATCACTCTCTGTGTTCTCTGAACTTCTAATCTTCTGAATTCCTCATTACCTTACCTTTTTCTTTTCAAGTTTATTTCACTAGATTCTACTTCTTGAATAATATTGTCAAATCCTAATCTCTCTGATTACTGTCCATACTTCTACTACCTCTACTACTACTATGGGATTTGAGTGGACAATTTCATTTTTCTGTGTGGTAATGTGATATGGCAACTTGACACACAGATCGTACGTACGTACAAAGCTCTATGTTGTTTTAGCTGACTGAATGGCTGACTGACTGAGTGAAATGAAATAATTTTCATTAAGAGTAAAATTTATCCACAGCAAAAACTACACAGCAACAGCAACAAGAAGAAGAGATCAATGCTTACTGTTACGCCTACACGTAAACACGTCAACTTAATATACTTGAACTATAACGAGTTTACCTCTTAGTCGGAAAACGAGAGCGAGGATTGAGTGGATCCGGCGACACGACATCCAACTCAAATCCGATTATCCCAACCCCTATATTTAGTAATAAATAAGAAGACTTGATATGAAGTAGAACCCGTATTCTACAAACATCCGGAAGTACGAGGTCCGAATCCAGGAAAGAATCAGGATCCCGGACTAGGGATCCGGGACCGAGCCCTGGTCCTGGTCGTGGTCATAAATGTTACAGATAATGCATATTTATACATTTAGGTCGAATAGGAAACAGCATCAAAGTCTGTGACATTGACAGTTAAGACAACCAATAGGGAAACAACATATGAAGTGACATTGATAATCAGGACAACCAATAAGAAACAACATTCGAGCATGTGACATTGATATCCAATAGGACGACCATAAAATTAACCAGTAAAAATATTAACCAATAGAAATTAACCAATAATTAATTCTCTCACAAAATTGAATATTGAATGAATATATCCGAATACTTACTTAGCCACTTGCAATGCTGGTGCATATGTACCTGGTTTATAAGAGGACATACCCCAAAATGGTCTAGTAATGATACATTGATTCAATGGTATTTTACCATGTATTAAACGATAAGCAAATTGTTGAATTTTTAATTTTAAATGATTTTCAGCTAATTTCAATTGTGTATTCATATTTTTATAATATGATTGATTGTCTGAAATTAAATTAAATACACAAACACATACAAAAATACATTCATGTACTAAATTAGAATCGAATTATTTAAGAGTTAATGCTAATATTTAGTGAGAAGAAAATGTATACAAGTTGATCTTGGAGTTATCAGGTGAATGTATACACCGAAATTGGAATTTTAAACATAAGTCACTAGAGCTGTCATTCAAAAGACATTCAAAAGACACATATTACGGATATTACCCAAATGCACCACAAGGTAAGCTCTAACTTAGGCCAGACTAAAACATGGCACAAATCTATGAAGTCACTGACAACTGGATGGAGTCATGTTGGTAGGTATCGACTACTTGGTTGAGGCCCAGTCAGTCAGTCAGTTGCAACGTAGAACTTCGTACGTAAGTACATCAGTTCATGTCGCTATACCACATCAGCACAGAGATATAATTGTCAATTCAAATCCAATAGTAGAAGGGTTAGTAAGGGTATTAGAAGTAATCGGA
This sequence comes from Schistosoma turkestanicum, assembly GCA_944470395.2. Classification (NCBI taxonomy): domain Eukaryota; kingdom Metazoa; phylum Platyhelminthes; class Trematoda; order Strigeidida; family Schistosomatidae; genus Schistosoma; species Schistosoma turkestanicum. Next base: position 7,413 of record CALYCR020000154.1, on the reverse strand, counting down.
GAGGTTAGGATGAGAAGATATTATTCAAGAAGTATAATTCAGTGAGATAAGTTTAGAAAGACAAAACTAGAGGCGTTGAAGAATCCAGAAGATTGGGATTTGAGAAAACACAAAGAATAAATGCACCGGCGCCACTGCAAACGGTTTTGAGCCATGTCATTCACGGACTCTAACCATCGATTACTATCATCTAGTGGGCCTCAACCAATTAACCTCATACAACCGTTAACATTTTGGTTAATAGCTGAACGCGCTAACCCACTACGCCACGGAGTCACACTCCGACGTACCCACACATTCCATACAACACACCGCACCAACTCACATCGCACACATGACCAAGAAACAAAACACAACCACTGTCTCCGGCAATACATCAACTCCACTACCATATCTACTCCGCCAACATCGTTCACTACAATCAGAACGCACACACCATCACGTTACCCACACTTAGTCACTCACTCATACAAACACACACACATGCAAGGGCTATTTAAGATTTAACGCTAATATTAAGCGAGAAGAAAATGCATACAAGTTGATGTTGGAGTTATCAGGTGAATATCTACATCGAAATTGAAATTTTAAATACGATTCACTAGAGCCATCATTAAAAACATACAGGTGTTGATTAACACTTGTTTACGCGATGTATTGCTTAGTTGTTGATCAAAAATCATTAGCAATAACCTACTGTAGGAGAGAGAGAACAACCCAGATTCCAGCTGAGGAAGAAATCAAGAAAATGCACAGGGGGTGAATAGGACACATTACGGATATTATCCAAAACTGCACCACAATGCAAGCTCTAACTTAGGCCAAATCAAAACATGGAACAAATCTATGAAGTCATTGACGAGTGGATTGAGTCATATTGGTAGTTGTCGAATACCTGGTTGGGGTCCGCGAGATGATAGTAATCGATGGATAGAGACCTTGAATGACATGGCTCAAAATCGTTCGCAATGGCGCCGGTGTATTTATTCTTTATGTTCTCTCAAATCTTAATCTTCTGGATTCTTCAACACCTCCAGTTTTGACTTTCTAAACTTATCTCACTGAATTATACTTCTTGAATAATATCTTCTAATCCTAACCTCTCCGATTACATCTAATGCCTAAACTACCTCTTCTACTATTGTATTTGAATTGACAATTATACCTCTGTGCTAATGTGGTATGCCAACATGAACTGATGCACGTAGGTACGAAGCTCTGTGTTGCTGCTGATTGATTGATTGATTGATAACTTAGGCAAAAAGAAAAAATGGGCAATCCAAAGAACAAACTACATTGAGAATAACAAGCAGACATGAAAAGACTGAACAGCAATTCGATAGAACTAGAAAGGAAGACCTAGGACAGAGCAAGCTTGATGAATGCTGGTTGGTTGTCTATGCCCTGCGAAGGGTAACAGCAATAACTAAAGTAAGCTGAAAATAACATTTCTGTTGAGATAATTCCAAGATCGCATACTTATTATATTTAAAATCATACTTGTCGCTAGAATTTCTAAGAGGTTGATACTTTAAATTAAATAGATGATATTTAACGGCTTGACAAATAAATCTATCGTTTGTCAATGATTTATATAGTGAATCAAAGTTATAAAAAAAAAGTTGAATGTGGGAAGAGAGTGTTTATTACGGTGTGGTAGGATGTGAATTTGGTTTGAGTTCGGTGGAGTGACGCATAGGCATCGGATGGAGAGAGACGATAATGGCGTGGTGTGTTGACGCGGGTATTGAGAGTAAGCCGTATGTAGTAACCAGTGTGCGTATACTGAGGTTACGCCTGCACGTAAACACGTCAAATTGATGAACTTGAACTATCACGCGTTCACCTTAGTCGGAAAACGAGAGAGCGAGGATCGAGGATCCGGCGACACCACATACTACTCAAATGCGATTTTCAAAACCCACCATATTGAGTAAAAATAGGAAGACTTGATATGAAGTAGAACCTGTTTTCTACAAGCATGCAGAAAGTACGAGGTCCGAGTCCATAAGAGAATCAGGATCCCGGACTAGTGATCCGGGACCAAGTCCTGGTCCAGGTCATAAAACGTTACAGGTAATGCGTACATTTTGGTCGAATAGGAAACAGCATCGAAGTCTATGACATTGACAGTTAAGGCGACCAATAAGGACCAATAGGACAACCATAAAATCGACCACTAGGAATTAACCGAATAGGAATTGACCAATTATTCTCTTAGGATATTAGATGAATATCCTAACAATTGATGCAAGTGAGATGAAGTGATTAGTGATATTGTTGATGTGCGGCATCGAAAGTCACTACTGCCTTCGAGTGAGCTCAAGCCACCAACCTTTCAGTTAAAAGCCTAACGCGCTAACCCATTGCGAAAAGGAAGCACACTCCGCCGCATCCACACGTACCTTACCTCACACAACCAAGCAATATAACACAACAACTTTATATCTACCAATGCACAAACACTGATACCAACTATACACTACCACATCTACATCGACAACATAGTTCACAACAACCGGAATGCTCACATCGCCACGCTCGCCCACTCACTCACTCACACAAACACACGCAAACGCTCATAATCTCAACTACCACAAAAAACACCAGAGAGAGAGAGAGAGAGAGAGAGAGTAACAAATCGTCAATTGAATATCCTTTTAATTAACGGAAAAAACGATTCTAATACCTTCATCTTTGTGTAAATTTATTTCTGTATTCATGTTCACGGTGTTTGGCATTGTGAAATGATTAAATAACAATTTAAAACAATCTTCAAGAATCTACAATTTAAGTACAAACATAAATAAATACAAGAAATCATTGATTCAATGTTCAACTGTTTTATTAGTGAAATAAAAAAACTCTTATTTAACAAAAATGAACCAATAAACCAATTCATTTTGAGATGGTGGAGAAAACTTGTAGCTCAGGTGGATGAGTGTGGTGGTGGTGTTTGGTTTTCTGAGCTGGATGACGTCTTGGTTGTGGAGCTTTCATTGTTCTTCTACTGAACAACATCATCAACACAAACTTCAGATAGAAGAAGTGAAGCATTCGAATTTCTCCATGTTTGACCTGTAGCTTGTTCTGCTAACCTCGATCGACAGGTCAAAAGTCAACAGCAACCAATCAAGATCGAGGTTAGCAGAACAAGCTACAGGTCAAATGTGGAGAAATTCGAATACTTCAACTCTGCTATCTGAAGTTTGTGCTGAAGATGATGTTGTTCAGTAGAAGAACAATGAAAGCTCCACAACCAAAACAATCAGCTCAGAGAACCAAACACCACCACAAACAAATTCATACAATCGAAATCACAAATCGATAATTGTAGAAATCTGAAAGCACTGAGTAGTCGTTTCTTCCTGGTTTAGGACTTATTAACACCATGCATTCATGAACCCCGTGTGTAGGAATCAAACCCAGTACATTCGGTTTCGCGCGCATCACATAACCGGCATTCAATGGTGTTTTTGTCTGAATTCAATCAATTTACGGTATTGTGCGACCTCAAACACGGTGGGTAACTGCCTCACACGCAACACGGTTGAACTCAACTGGTCATGACTTCTCAACAGAACTCCGAGAATTTCCTTACTTACCAATTGTGGATCCAGAAACTGATTAGATTTCAACATTTGATTTTTTTTTCTACTGAATTGAAGATTAGAACACAGTTATAATGCGTTTGTTTCGCTAATGGTAAGTGTAAACATTTTAATAGTAGACTGTGTTATTTTCTATGCCTATTGTTATCCCACGTTTCTTGTCTTTTTGTGTATTGATTTATACTACTTATTTATATTCAGTAGACAATTTTTTTCTTGATAATTTCTAAGTGAGCAGCGTCATGCCGGCCACAAGCTTAGTCCATTGAAGTAGACTGTAGTCAAGTATGTGCAAAATCTATCCTATACTCCTTAATGACACTTTACTTTGACGATCATTATTTCTTTGCCCAATAGAAATGGTTGTAGCATATTAAGGAAATGAATTTCAGTAAAAGATGAGGAAAAAAAATCATTTCTATGGTAACATAGAAGTAAAACTACATTAAATACAGACGTGTACGTGTGTGTGTGTGCGTGTGTATAGGAATAGTGGATACAAGTTTACTTGTTTTACATAAATCAGCACGGAACGGATGTGCACTGCTGATGAGTCCCTTACCAGGATGAAACGCCTCTCCAGTGCTTCCAGGTTTCTAATGGTGGTCTAACAATGATTAACTTATGGCTTTAAGGTAAAGCTGCAATCACTATAATAAGCTTATGCAAAGTCGATAAACGTGCTCACTAGAGACTACCATCGTGAATTTGCCGTAGTTCTAGTGAGGACACCTGACCAGTGGAGTTCAACCCTGTCGATTGTAGGCAGACAAGACCTTAGATCAATCAAAAGTCAAACATTAATAACGTTAGATTCCAGCGCAGCGGGTGTCAGAGGTTAAGCGTTCACACGCTAAACGAAAAATTCTGGGTTCGAATCCTGTGAGTAGTAGAAGTCGTAGACGTGCACTGAAGGTAAAGCTACGATTACCAGGACCAAACGGCTAAACAGTACTTCCAGGTTTGTAATGGTGATGTAAAACTGATTATTAATTCATGGCTTGAAGGTAAAGCCGCAATCCCCATAGTAATCTAATGCAAAGTCGAAAAATGTGCTCACTAGTGACTAGCTTCGTGAGGTTCTGGTAGTTCTAGTGAGGAACCGTGACCGGTGGAGTTCAACGCTGTCGCTTGTAGGCAGTTACCTCCTTCCTATCGAAGACAAAACCTTAGATTGATCAAAAGTCAAATAATAATACTGTTGGATACCAGCTCAGCTGTTCAGAGGTTAGGCGTTCACACGCAAGACCAAAAGTCCAGGGTTCGAATCCTATGAGTAGTAGAAGTCGTGAGTGCGCACTGCCATTGATGAGTTCTATACTAAGAGGAAACTAAGACGTCCAATACTTTCAGGTTTCTAATAGTAGTCTAACTATGATTGATTAGTGATTTCAAGCTATGAATATCAATGGCGCTAATTATCAAACCCCTAAAACACAATAAAAACTTTCACAAAAAGCTTCCCAATAGATTAACTTTGGCCAATAAACAGAAATTCTCACTGTGTGTTGTTGGTTATGTGGATAGTCGACAAGATCTTGAATTCTTGTCATCTGGGACACATGTTAACAAAGTGTACACCTCCTGTAATATTGAGAGAATTGATACTCTCCCTCCTAAAGGATATAATCCCAGTTAATTGTGGTGGTGTTTCGTTTTCTGAGCTGGTTGTTTTGGTTGTGGAGCTTTCATTGTTCTTCTGAACAGTCGTTGTTTGCAACTTTATTTTGATTGCATCCCCCTTTTGATTTGTTTCTTGATCCTGTGTCACCTATGATTTTTCCGATTTGTTGATAAATTGAGTCAATGTCGATGTGTTTGTTGATTGCTGATTGACCTGAGTGCCAAGCGTCTAAAAATTCTCTAGTGTTCTTTGTCCTCCCCCTACCCAGTATTTCCACATCGTTCCAATCGAATGTGGTATGTCCATAATTGTCGGTATGTATTGATATAAGCGAAGTGTTGTCGTGGCGTTTGACTGCTAATTAATGTTCACGTAAACGGAGCTGAAGAGGCCGTCCACTTTGTCCTATGTAGGTCAAAAGTCAACAGCAACCAATCAAGATCGAGGTTAGCAAAACAAGCTACAGGTCATGCACGTGGAGAAATTCGAATGCTTCACTTCTATCTGAAGTTTGTGTTGATGATGTTGTTCAGAAGAACGATGATAAAAACTCGCACAACCAAAACAACCAGCTCAGAGAACCAAACACCACCACACTCATCCACCTGAGCTACAAGTTTTCTCCACCATCTCAAAATCCCAGTTAAAGCTGTCGGCTTTCAGCTATCTCAAGAGGTAAGACTGATCATTAAAGCCGAATCGTAAAAAAACTTTCAACATACAATTAATAAATAAATATAAAATACTAATCGTTTGGTAGATAATTAATTAAGGAAGTAGTTGGTTAATTTTTTTTTCTGTACTTACTTGTCCTACAAATGGACAACTATCACGTCGTACAGTTTCAATGCCTTTTGCATCAAATATCGGTTCCGTTTGTTCAACAGTTTCATAAGCATAACCAACATAACGTTTTTTTGCTTCTAATAGACAAGGATAATAAATCTATGAGATGATGAGAAGAGAAGTGAAGGGGAAAGGGGAGAAATAGAATATGATAAGTAAAACATTTACTAATCATATATAAATAACAAATGACTGTGTGTTGTTTGATAATGGTAACAATGTGGTCGGTCAGTTAGCTACAGCGTAGAACTTGGTATGTACGTACATGCGTACATCAGTGTGTCAAGTTGCTATAACACATTAGCACACACACAGATGGATTTGTCAATTCAATCCAATTACGGAGTTGTGAAGATTGTTAAGTTACACGTTTTTGAAACCATGAATCGATCAATGCTAGAACACAGTTAGAAGACCCCTGGAAGCACTGGACGGCCGAAGGTCCAGGGTTCGAATCCTGTAGGGTGCAGGAGTTATCGTGGATGCACACTGATGAGGAGTCCCATACCAGGACGAAACGGCCGTCCAGTGCTTCCAGGTTTCTGATTTTGTTCTAGCAGTGATCGATTCTTGGTTTCAAAAATGTGTAATTCAATTCAAATCTCATATTGGTAGAGGTAGATAAAATGTGAACAGTAATCGGAAAGATAAGCGTTAGAAGATATTATTCAAAGAGTATATTTGTTATGATCGTCACAATAGGATGCTTGAAATTATTACAGGTTCACCTTAGTCGATAAACACGAACGAGACAATGAACCAGTGTCCAGGTAGGCTACCGTGATCCGAAACGGCTAAAGAGAAGTCTTGATATAGCGTAGAAAGTATATTCTACAAACACCCAGCAAGCACACAATACAATCAAGCACACACAACTCTCGTTTATTTATACATCATAGAAACATCCTTGAGGCTGCCACAAAAATAGCACACCAAAATACACAGCAGCCAATCACAGCCGAGGATTTTCCAATATCATCCAATATCCTAAGAGAATTATTGGTCAATTTCTATTGCTTAATTCCTACTGATCAATTTATGGTCGTCCTAGATATCAACGTCATGTACTCAAATGTTGTTTCTCATTGGTTGTCCTGACTATCGATGTCACTTCAAATGTTGCTTCCTATTGGTCGTCTTAACTGTCAATGTCACAGAATTCGATGCTGTTTCCTATTCGACCCAAAATGTATATATACGCATTATTTGTAACGTTTTATGACCACGACCAGGACCCGGTCATGGATCCATAGTCCGGGATCCTGATTTTCATCTGGACTCGGACCTCGTAGTTAAAAAACTATATCAAAAAAATATCAATCCAGCGCAACA
>CALYCR020000153.1:0-16273 GCA_944470395.2 Schistosoma turkestanicum | reverse complement strand
ATAACCACGTTTTGACTTAACAAATAAAACTAAGGATTTTTTAATTCCGTTTATTCAGTTAGTGGTTTCAATAAGTTTCAATAAGAATAGGCGGTTGTCTGAGCATGTTTGCAACAGACGGTCACAATTGTCTCTTCTCTGAGCCGCGACACCATAACATCCACCTAGGTGTTTCTCCTGCTCACTTAGTCTACCTACTTGAGCATTAAAGTCACCAGCCATTATTACTATATCAGAGCGCCTAGCTTTTTGGAGGAGGTCCGAAAGCTTTCTGAAAAACTCATCCTTAACCTCGCCTGAACTGCATTCAGTGGAGGCATAGGCAGATACGATGAAGAGGCAACGGCGATTGTCCCTATCTTTCCGAGTCCTTACTGTCCCGTTTAGTCGTACAGCGCACAATCGACTATCTATTGAGATCCAGTCAAGGAGAGATTGTTCTGCCCTACGATCAATGCTATGTTTACGCCAGCAAGACCCCTGGAAGCAGCATCAGGGCTACCGGATACACGAAGAGTAAATCGAGCTGCTTCTTTATTTTGACATGGTGTGGCCAAGTGTATGACGCGACTCGGATCCTGTATGCGCGTTTCCGAGACGCAGCATACATCGATGGCACGAGATTCTAAAGTCCTAGCTAAGGAAGCCTGTTGCCCTATTTGACACAATGTCCGTACATTAAATGCTCCAACATGTAGTCTAGAGCGAGGTTTAAGGAGACCAGGAACGACGTTTCGCGAACTCGTATCGTCTGCATTAGCTGTGCACTGTGATGAATGAATGTGAGAAGAGTTAGTCGTGGAGATAAGAGAGGTACTAGGGGGTGTAGGAAGGATTTGATTTTGACCAATTCGGTCTCGCGTGCTGTTATGGGTATGAGGGCGGTTGTCACTTCCCGGCTGCCCACACCGTGGAAGGTTGTTTCTTGAGGAACCTGAAAAGGAAGATAGATTAGTGTTGGTGCGTGACCGCAAAGCCCAAGGGACAACTGTTTGAGGCTGGTCACACACGGTCTTTTAATGAAAGGTTTTTTGAGGATTAGCTCCGCTCTTAAAGGCCCTTAGTGAGCACCCTTACCCAAGGAGAAGGGAATCCTTGAAGTAGGGTGAGGTGTGACATTTTTAGGGTCGACCTTTTCTAACCCTTCCTTTCTTGTGAGAAGGCAGCATCGCTGCAGATGCTGGTTGTCCGAGGGAAACACCTTACTGCCGTCACATCCCTCTGCAGTCAGCAGTACGACTTCGCCCTCAGACCTTGAGTAGCTGCTTCTAGTCTCATCGTTCTCCAATCGACCTACCTGGCATGGTAGAACCTTGAGGAACATATGTTCCAGCCAGTATAGCTCGGTTGGGTCATCACGATAGGCAAGCCCGACCACCACGTCAAGGTAGCAGCTACGGTCGGGAGGCTTATAAACAGCTTTGGATAGTTCACCATTTTAATACTAATGTTCATGTTTATCAAGGTAAAGCCCAAAAACCATCTAATTTAAAACAATAATTTTGACTTTTTATGTTTTATCTGCAAATTTTTATACTATTTGTTTACCATGTAAACTTCTCCTTTGAAAAGTTGCTAATTCATGTGAATGCTCAATCCTCACCCTGATTACATAGAGTATGATTGTGTAATCATTTCCGGAGGAAAATTTATAAGGTGACGAGATTTAACATCCATACTCATGTACAACGTGTGATATATTCATCTTTCCATGATTAAATGCAGCAAGACAATTTAATTGAAAACGATGAAAACTTTACAATTAATAACCACGTTTTGACTGAACAAATAGAACTAAGAATTTTTTTAATACCTTTTATTCAGTTAGTGGTTTCAATAAGTTCAAACAGCCGGAAATACTGACTTTCACAGTATTTGTATATCATATACAGGTCATTTCGATGTTTCAAGGCCAGTTTTATTTGAATTTTTTATAGAATTTTATTGCAATTACACGTACACAGCTAGACAGAGACAGGCATAAAGAAAATGTCAAGTCACTAAAGAGTGAGAATTCAGAGATTATTTTCCAAAATTTGAAAAGTAACATAGACAACTTTAATCAAAACAGAACGGAATACAGAAACGTTGAAATCCCATGCAATCGACTGAAGTAAGTGGTCAGTCATTTTAAAATCAAATTTTACTAGATATACTGAAATGCATCCTGTTTATTTATTTTTCAGGTGTGTGCGTCGGACATCCTTCGCTTTATTCATGCATACATTGAACTATATCTGATTAGATACGTGATTAGTGTTCAACAGCTAATATATGCAGCGACGGCCATGAAAAGTAAACCGCCGTTTGCCAACAAATAATTTATCATGTAAGTAATCATCACATCAAATAGTTTTCAATAGTAAAATCAATCACATTACAAATTCATTCATTCAGAAATAGATTTGAGCATAGGAAATCAGTTGAGAATTGACTTTGTGTCTCTGAGTTTGAATGATGAAAACGTTCATCATTGAGCAGAAGAGTTGTTTGAGGCATGCAATGGGAAGCTAACACGTTTTGTTTAAACTCGATTAGAAGTGGTTTCAAGAGATCGATTTTAAAGCAGGTATATATGGTTATCGCATTCAGTAACTGAGTGTGTTTCTGCAGAGTCCATGTTTATATTTGGATTGTTGTTCGATATGACATTCAGCATACACATCTTTTCGTAAATGAGAGCCGTCAAATATTTTGAAGAGAATGAATGCTGTCACACTGGTTCGCAGACGAATAGTAGATATTCTGTAATAGGGTGTAAAAATGCATTTTGGAATTGCTAATATTTTATTTATCTGTGGAATTTGCTTCATCTAGAAATGTCATTGTCAACTGAAAAACTGTTGTTTGATGAATAATTGTTGTTTTATGTTGAACTTTAATCCTTGTATTTTCAGAACACTCAGACGATGAATATGTGAATAATTGTACTTTGACCAAACGGAAAGAATTTACCGCGAATACAATTGAGAACGGACTCGGTCGATCCATTCGGTACTTTTACACTGTTATTCCAACGGTTGTTTTACTTCTTATTTCAGCCGTAGCTAGCGGCCTGCTGAAATTGATTTGTGATAGAAAATGAAATGTGAGTTTACAAAGATTATTTTGTGTCTTTCAATGTTTGAATATATGTGACTTCAAGAATATGAAAAGTGAAATTTCTGCAGTACATATGATGACTTTTCTGACAAGTGAAATTGTCACTTATCTCTCAACATCTGAATGTGACTTATAATTACCTGTATTCAATGCAGGAACCATCATTATTTCCTAATGATATAGGTATGGCAACATCTGATCGTTCTTTGCAATTTCTTCGATCATTTTCATTTGTATGGTAAAAATCATCATTTTGATTGCTCATCCTTCTGAATGACTTCATGGTGGTATATAATTATCGACCGGTAATTATCAAAAAATAACACTGATATCGGTTCTTTGTGCAAACTTGATATATGAAAATCTACAGATATAATATGATGACGGTTTATATTCTCTTTCGAAAGTAGAAACCTGAAAATGTTGATGAAAGCGATAATAAGGACGTTTGGTGATAATTTCCCAGTTCCACCCCTAAACATATTTTCTGTTACCTATTACGGATTGATCAATCGTTTTCCGGATCAATTCAGGCTTTGAAAACACTTTATCACTGCAAGCATTGAGAAATCTAGTTTTAGTATGTACAAAACTTTTTTCTAATTATTATTCGTTTACATTTACTTTATCATAGATTGTTAAAGTTGATGTATTCCTTGCAGCACGGTTATTGACTATTTCGTTTCAAATCAGCACTGGCTGATCATGAGCTAAAATTAAAGAATCATCTCTTTTTCTTTCAATATATATATGTATATTTGTATATATGTACGAACTATTTTTTCTTTGGACCTGCCGTCTTTTATAATACGTCGTTGTTTGAATGAGATCTTTGTACTGTTCTTCCGTGGAGTGATCTCGAATAACGTCTCGAGTGAATCGATGTCCGGGAATACTGAGTATTTATAAATGTTTTATTGTATGAAAGAGATCACTATAGTAGTGACGCATTATAATGCGGAGATTGGCAGTTTACTTGACTTACGTGTGAACAGAGTATTTCATTGTTTCTGAATCTCTTGTCATGCATATGAATTCATTCATTTTAGAAACTGAAAGAATAGTAACTCAACAACGTTTACAGATGTACTTTGATCAATCCGAAAATATCAACAAAATAAAATCCTTTCAAAACGAACACATTTTTATACAACTCCTCCAACGTAACCTTCTCTACTTACTCACTTCTTAACAAACAGTAAAAATATGTCATATGTGATATTTTTCACTGCGTTGATTAATGTAAATGACTTTGATTATCATGTGCTTTCTTTCGCATAATTTCGCAAAGAGTGATGTTCATTTTCTTGCATTGCATATCTTTTTTCCCGTTATTTACTTGAGACATTCATGTGTATTTTATTGATTCAGTTTTAACCGATAAAACGATTGTAAGTATTGTGAAAAAGAGATTCGCCCATGTGTCTTATTTTGTGTCTGATCTTTGTTTACTGCTGTTTTGTATATTTATTTTTCGTAATTTCGGAACGACTGATAGTTATATAAATATATATATATCGATTTTCAAATTGTTCTTACCATTACCGTTCTGAAACAATTTTAAAACAAATAAAAGTCACTCGTATCACTTTTTTTCATAAGTAATTCTTATTGAGGTTACGTTAGGTTTGAGCGTGGACATTTGAGTTAATTCTCTTGAAAATACGGGTTTCAAGAGAACACTAGTGTGAGACAATAAACGGTGCACTAAAGAGGTTATGTATGTCTGACCAGAGCATTAAATAGCTCTTCTGGTTTGCAAATGCAGTAGTGAGTTAAAATAAAATCCAAAAAGTTCATTCACATACATGTACACTGTGGTTTTGTGGCAAACAAAGTGAGGATTTCAGTGAGGAAAAGTTGTTGTGCCTCCACACTTATTTGCATCCGCTTACATTTAATTTGCTTAAGCCCCTTCCATTAATTTATTAAACCAAGCCATTTGTATAGCAACAACTTAAATGTTCGATTCGTATTTTTTATTATCTGGTTTGTATGAGCTAGTATGACTGAGCATTGCTTAACGCCTACGCACATATGCATCCTATTCGCTTTAATATTAATCTCTTAAATACCACGATGACTCAGACATTTTCCTTTGTATATATACGAACATTTTAATCTTATTAATTCATTCGCTCATTCGCATATTTGATCGCTAGTGTGTTTGCCCGGTCTGTCTGTGGTCTGCTATCCTTATTGTGGTGTGCTACAATAAACGTTTACGATACTTGGAATTCACCTTCTGATTTAATAACTGTCAGACGTCATTTGGATAAGACAATCTGAACGAGCTGATTACGAAACGTAAGAACACGCCCATATCGGCACACTACAAAGTAATGAGCTGTTATGCGTACCAGTTGGCAGTAAAATGGAAGTAGGTTCCAGGCTTATCAACAACACATTTACTCGTTCTGGAGAAACTTTAAAACTTCAATATGAAAAACAGATATCGATTCTAGCACTTACATCGTACACCCGAATTCCTCGACCGTAGCTTCTACAGTAGTTGAGAATTATCGACAGGTTTTTACTTGGTCTGTCTTAAAAAAATGTGAACTGAATGTAGAAACTTTTTTGAATGTTTCGCTTTTTGGAAAATCCCTCCATGTTTATATATTTTTGTTATGACATGACGGACTCTTTCTGTTGACATTTTGGTATTTTATTTGATTCCATTTTGAGATTTTATCATTGTATAATGTTATTATTTCTATATTTTGTACTTATATTGAAGTTTTATGTTTGCTTCTGAACTGTACACATGTTGTTTAAATTTGATATATAAATTGGCTACAGTCACATTTTTGGATTTGATATCGTCGCAGTATACTAGCTTCGCCCAGTCTTTGGAACTCGGATACTCATCAGAGTAATTTCGATTCGGAAGACGTAACAATTGTCAGGTAAACGTTTGTATTTCCATTTCTTTTATATAAATAGACCACTTTCTCCTAGAATTATTGTGTTTTGATATTCGACTAAGGGAAGGTGTGTTCGGCATATGTCTATTGGAATCGAATTGAACTGCTACGGTAGAAAATTCAACTACACTGAAAGTGCTGTGAAATTTTAGGACATAATAATGCAAATATAAATATTAGGAAAACTCGGATTGTTTCGATTACCACATCAAAAGGGTTGAAGGATTCGCCTATCATTTCATGATGCAAGCATGGACGGTGTTGCGAGTGCAATATATGCATGGTCTGTCATTACGTCTAAGCTTAAATGAAATATTTGATGGACCATGAAGGATTGCTTTGATATTTTGTTTGACATCCGAGGATAATCGATAAATCTCATTGAACTCTAACAACAGCATCCGAATAATGGTACACTGATGATTCTTTTCACACAAACGAAAGGCTAATTATTATTTTATCGAGAAGTATCAGATGATTTTTCAACCGTTGGCGACAACGAGGTTGTCACGGTAGATGTTTGCGTGCTTCGGTGTAGTCGAAAATAAAATTCCTTCCTAGTAGTCAGCGTCTGAAGCTTCTTTGGACGATTTCTACTCAAAACATTTGTATGATATTGATGTTTGAAAAGATAATTGAACAGTATTCATGAGAGAGTTAACGTCCAGCCCCATTTGTGAAGAAGTTCTAATTTATGAATCGTTCAAGCTATCTGGATTAAGAGACAAAAGTAAAAGCATGTTCTCTCGATTTCAAGATTCTGAAGTAATGAATACCCAGAATATGAGTGTCTGAACCCTACAAGCAAAGTGGTATCGTTATATGTACTAAAATGCATGTGATATTTGTTGTGGTATCTGTCTTATTTTACTCCAGGTAGATAAGTTGTCGAAGTCACTCTGATTTCTGGCTTTAATTTCATTCAGATCTTGAGGCCTATATCTGTGTATTCCTTTTAGATCATCCGCAAATGAGTATGATCTGCAAATTTTTTTAATCTTACCCGCAGCTTTTATCTGCATCTAAAACAACAGTAGACCTAACACCCTTTTTTTCACAGCTCCTATATCCAACAAGAAGCGTAAGCTGAATGCCATATCAAATGACAAACCAAATTTAAACATGTGCCTCACAGCAACACACCTAATTACTGAGCGCGACCTTCACGAACACTCGATTTTAAATCTCTTTTCTGAAATAACTTCAAATCAAGTTGAACGTTTACGTGCAATCTCCCACGTGCATGCCTCGAACGACTTTTCTTCGTAGTGCTCAACAATTACAGAGACATGAGTTCAGTTCAGTTTCCATTTTGATGTTGAACTCTATTTCAAATAAATGCATTCGCAATGTGAATAGCATCATTATCAAAAAGAATCAGGAGTCAAGGCTACTTACATGATGAATAATTTTTGTCAAACAGCAGCGTATAAATAATACAATTACTGTATATATTACCTGTGCAACATCAATCACGTACCTCATTAGTTACCGTTGCAGGTTTGAGTGTTGTTCAAAGCACAGACCTGTGAAGAAAAGTTAAGCGGATGCCAATTAGTTGATCCAGCAGAAAGTGTGACCACAAATCATCATTATGCTGACTGGGAAATTAAGTGACAATTTCACTGACTAATAAATTGACTTTCCAAACTTGGAAATGTCATGTTATAAATTAACGTCTACAACCTAGACATTTCATATTGTATTACGATAAACAGATTTCATTATTATATCTATGAAATCCGATGCAGTTTGCTGCTGAATAGCAAATTAATCAGCTTACAATTCGGTTATTACGTATTTGTTCCCATGTGTTCAAACACAAGACATGCTTTGTGTGATTTCAAAACGATTGCTCAGTCTGTTCAATATTAATTACTTACTGACAATGAAGCATCATAGGCTGTCGTTCAGATATCTACAATCTACTCTGTCCTGCGCTTACCCTTCAAGTTATGTCCAATTTTTATTCATTATCTTTATGTCGTACTGTATTCATCGGTTCAGTTTGTTTACTTGCCTTTCTCTTTTTTTGCCCTCACTCGTATTATAACTGTAAAATAATAACATAAAATACCTCTCAGTAAATTGTGATCAATTGTCGAACTTAAAAAATATGAATAAATATAGGGGTTTTTACAATGTGACAGATGTAAGAAAGTCAAATTTTCATTTACATTTATGTAATTTGTGCTTTTACACATTGGAATGAATATTAACTCATAGTTAGATTATGACTGGAAACCTGCAAGCAATCGACAACGGTTTCTTTCCGGTATGGTTTTCATCAGCAGTAAGTGTTGGGGTTTTTCAGTGGATTCTGAATTCAAAAGAATTGTGAAAGAAGTTCTAGACGCGTTCTTCCCGAATATTTCAACAAAAAGGCAATTTATCTTAGTAAGAAACGGTTGTATTATTACTTAAATAATATAAAAAATTACCTAGACAATACAAATGAACACAAGGTGTTTCCAATTCTGGAAGAATGCTTCCGTATAAGTCCGAAATTGCACCCTTCCAGTTAAGATTCAGAGTTCAATGCCCAGGGTGTCAAATTCGATATGGCTGACACCATAATTAAGTATCAAATTAAACAGAATAATACAGTTCAGCACAAAACATAGAAACTCCAATAAAGGTACATAAAAGAGAAACTAAAAGAAAATACAAATATTAACATCACAAAATGCACAAAATGTAGCACAGATAGAGTCATTAAGAACATATTACAAATATGTACATGGAGGAATTCTCCCAAACAAAGCCTTTGAATTGGATTCTGCAGTGTGCATTCATGACTCCTACACCTCGCACTATTCTGGCCTGACACTATCCAAATAAACTTATAAATTGCTTTAATGACCACATTTCATCCTACTGCATTCATGAATTTTCAATTTCTAGCTTCAGACCTTTAAACACCTTAATTTTGAACCATCTTACTCTGATAAATCTGGAGATTTTGTGCAACCTTGACGTTTTGGCTGTGATAGTTAGTGCCTACACCCTACAAAACTGAACTCTATTTGTCACGTCTTCTGAAAATAACTGCCGGAATTTCTTCATGTAGCTAGTCATTGATGAGCACATATAACAGCATTTCTATAAGAATTATAGAATGTGAAAACTATATTTCATCATCCATCAACTGTGACAAATTGTCATTTATAATTTTATAGAAATTTTCTGTCACTGAATAAGGTGTTTATGTCATTATCTAACTCAGAAATAGAAATGCCATTTAAAAATAACGGTCATAATTAAATTAAATTTTACTTTTGATAATTATTGCATTTTATCGATTGAACTCTTAAATGGTTTCCCAAGGTTAGTAAATACTTCTTCAACAGAAATATCATGATAACAGATTTTAATTGAAGTTGCATTTGAAGCTTTCACAAATTCTTTTAATTCAATGTAGTCTGGTTTAACGTATTTGTGATTTCAGTGTGAGTCAAAATATGATATGGTTGATGGGCAAAAACACTTTGAGATCTGAATCACAGTATTTTCAACAAAAGATGGCGACAGTGGATTGAATAAGACGAAGCTATTATAAGTCAGCTTATTTGAATTGATATTTTTTAAAATAATTTCGAGAGTTTATTCCCCGAATAAATGTCTCTTTACAAATTCAGGTCGTACTCCACTAGTCATGAATTCCATAAGTATTGCAGATGCACATCTTGAAGCTAGTAACTGGTGAGCACAAGATTATTATATGTAGGGGGATTTGTGAAGAGTTTTCTTCACTTTTGTTTTAATGTACTGCTCTATTTGGTAATTCCTAAAACACATACTACTTTTACATGGATATTTTATTCGGGAAACCTAATTATGATATGCACAATTTTCGGTCGTTTTTCTGTAAAATAAGGATTCTCGTAATATGCATTTTTTCTTGTTAGAAGTGCAGTGTATGAGAGAAATTGGGTCAGAACTTAGTAACTTTGAGATATCATATTTACAAGCCTTACACAAATCGAAACATGGATCCTCGACTTTTAGGATTATTATAATCATCGTTTAGTCAGGTCCTACCACATACATTTGGTTTTCGTTGCCCTTACTGATGCAGTTTCATTGAACAATTCAGATTCCTTCATACTACGAACGTTATTGTGATTAGTAGAATATTGATCTCACTGGATGCTGCTTCAATACGTACTAGTATCTCACCGAAAGCGAATTTGTCTATTCTAAATATATACGATCTGAATGACATAGTCATTTCTTGATACAAACTAATTCATTTTGATTCGCTTCGCACTAAGCATCCGGTTGGCAAATTGTTTTGTGGATACTGTGGAAAGAAGAATACGTCACACAAAGAATTATAGGTTTTGTTTATGTAGAAGATATATACATGACTGAATATAATTTACAAAATCATGTCGGTTAACGTGTGAATTGATAATCTTCCATCGAAATTGGTAAATTATTATCTCCTTTTTAACATTTTTAACAAAATGAAGATTCATATTTCAAACAGAGATAACGATGAAAACTAGCAATGATTAAAAGCTGATGATAATGAGAGGCATATTTAAGGTTCATTTTTATAACTAACTACAATGAAACAAAAGAGAAAATATGAGTGACGTATTAAAAAACCAATCTAAAACCACTTGTCAGATAGCAAAGATAAAATTCGAGACAGAAATTAAATTCATAAAATAAATTTATGTTCAATCAACAAAGAGGTAGATTCGGAAATAATTCTTCATGAAGTTTAGACACTCGTCTTGCCCGGTTAATTCCAAAGAAAGCAATTTATCTGAGTAAGTAACGGTTCGATTATTAATCGTCAGACTAAATAAACATCATTACCTAAGCAACATCACAACTATTATTTTTACTGTAATATTACAAAGTGTTTCCGATTCTAGAAGCAGTTCAAACAGTCTGATTGATAGATACAGTCTACTGCAAACTGAAAATACTTGATTACTCATTTCATTTAATCGGCTACACATACATTATACATAATTTTTGAACCAGACTTAGTTTTGACTGTGACGTTTGGTTGTCAATCATACATGGTTTCGTGTAATCGCATCATGACGAGCCGATAAGGCGATAGTCAAAACTGAAATTTTGTCCACATTCTCTATAGTTAACATAGTGTATATTACCGAGGACTGATTTTATGTTGATAACTACATAGTGACATATTTGTATCGAGCACACTGTACTCAACAAATAAGGTGATTTTCGTTTGTGATTTTAAGTGTGTAGTTTCTGCTGTACAGTCACATCACCAATGAATAACATAGTCTGGTTTCCTTAGTATGGAGCACCAAATCGTGTGTTTCAATTCAGGATATACACACTTCAAAGATTGCTGAAGCTGTCATAATGCTGAGTGCCATACAATGGTTTTAAAATTATAATCAGGTAATCTGCTTTTGCGATTGAGTTCAGGAAATATTATATTTTAAACTCATGAACTTAACGATTTATTTTGTTTATTAATTCTAAAATGTGAATTAACTCATAGTCGTGAAATGAGGTCTCAAACTATTGAAAAAGTTTGTCGAAAGCTTTACCATCATCGAAAAATGCTTCGTTGTGATTTCAATAGTTGTTTGCAGCTTTTTGATTGCTGCAAATTTAAAGTCATTCCGAAACTTTTTTATATTCTTCATTGTAGGTTCCGAATTAACAGACTCAATGAATTTGTATGCAGATTGCTTTTTCATGGGAGGTTGAGATGTTTAATGACTAGGGTACAGTACGAATAAAATAAATGAATAATCGGACGCAAAAAATGTACAAAACCACTCGGACTAAATGAATGGTAAATTAAAGAAACATCACGTTGCAGTTACAGGTTCTTAACACTTCTCCTAATGAACGGTGAATAATTAATTGAGGTTGACATTACTTTTTCACATGACGAATACTTCATTAAGAGGTTGTGTGATCGGAGGTAGCTGGCACGATACCAATATTTCTAATTCTAATTGACACTCGTCATAAAAATATACTTGGAATCTATGTTCAGAGTTAGGCACTCATTTTCACTGTTTGAGATACTACTTTTGAGCAGCTGCAGCTTCAACTGGCATACAGTCTTAGCCTCAAATTATACACGCTTAATCAGTGCTTGTGAACATAGCACGACTTGCTGTACTACGTTATCTCACTACTGACTTTCCAAGGAGCCTATTAGTTTATCATATATTCTAATTAGAAGGTATGCTAACTTGGAAATGGCCTTGCAGTATGTCACCAATTGTTAGGGTTTTTTCAGGCTGATTAAGACTCATAGGTTTTGTTAGGATATTCATCCAATATCCTAGGAGAATTATTGGTTCATTCCTATTGGTTAATTCCTACTGGTCAATTTCATGGTCGTCCAAGATATCAATATCACGTGCTCCAATGTTGTTCCTTTTTAGTTATCCTGACTATCAATGTCACTTAAAATATTGCTTCCTATCGGTCGTCTGCGATGCTCTTTCCTATTCGACCAAAATGTATAAATACCCATTTTCTGTAACTGTTTACGGCCAGAACAAAGACCCGTTTGCGGATTCATAGTCCGGTTTCCTGATTCTCTTCTGGATTCGAACCTCGTGATTTTTGGATGCTTGTAGAATACAGGTTGGATCCCACTTTCACGCCTACTTATTTCCACTCAATATGGGGGTTGGGATAATCGGATTTCAGTAGCGTGTCGTGTCACCGATCCGCAACCCTCGCTCTCGTATTCCAACTAGGTAAACTCCTAATAGTTCAAGCATATCAGGTTGACATTTTTACGTGCAAGTGTAACAGGTTCCCATCAGCACCTAGTCGTTTTATGAAAATGGACTGATTGAGAGATTTCCTATGGGCACCAGGCATTCATCGTCTGTTCATCAATAGCCCTATGCAGCCACATATTTAACTAACTTTTTCTCTGATTAAAAACTGAATAACGACTGAGTAAAATAATAAAATAAATTACAGGAACACAATCAATTCTTCGGTTTTCCCGTAATCAGTCGTTTTCAGATGTACTCTCAATAATACTGTGTAATAAACCGAAATATCAACCTGATAAAATCTTTTCAAAACGAACACATTTTCATACAACTCCAACGTAACCTTCTCTACTTACTCACTTCTTAACACACAGTAAAAATATGTCATATGTGATATTTTTCACTGCGTTTTCAAACAAATGCCTAAATGACCATCAAAGTTCCTTTTACACTTTGATTGATATAAATGATTGATGTAAATGACTTTGATTATCATGTGCTTTCTTTCGCATAATTTCGCAAAGAGTGTTGTTCATTTTCTTGCATCGCATATCTTTTTTCCTGTCATTTACTTGAGACATTTATGTGTATTTTATTGATTCAGTTTTAACCGTTAAACGATTGTAAAAACCGTGAAATTGAGATTGGCTTATGTGTCTTATTTTGTGTCTGATCTTTGTTTACTGCTGTTTTGTATATTTATTATTCGTAATTTCGGAACGATTGATAGTTATATATATATATATATATATAATAAATCGATTTCCAAATAGTTCTTACCATTATCGTTCTGAAACATTTTTGGAAAACTTATATATCACTCGTATCAGTTGTTTTCTCGTTGTGTAGGAACTTGAAAACTTCAATATGAAATACAGGAATCGATTCAAGCACTTACATCGTACATTCAAATTCCTCGACCGTAGCTTCTACAGTATTTGAGAATTATCTTTCTATCTACAGAGTTTTCACTTTATCTGTCTTCAAAAAATGGTTACTGAAAGTGCTGTGGAATTTTAGAACATAATGTTGCAAATATAAATACTAGGAAAACTCGTATTGTTGTGGTTATCACCTCAAAAGAGTTATTCACTACTGTTGGTGATAGGGGGCTTCGTCTATGATTTCATGATTCCGGTGTTGCGAGTGCAATATATTAATGATCTGTCATTACTTCCGAGTTTAAATGAAATATTTGATGGACCATGAAAGAGTGTTTTGATATTTTGTTTGAGATCCGAGGATAATCGATAAATGTTGTTGCACTCCAACAACAGTATCCGGTTAATGGTTTACTAATAATCCCTTCACACAAACGAAAGGCTAAATATTATTTTATCCAGAAGCGTCAGATGGTTTTTCAACCGTTGGTGACAACGGGGTTGTCACGGAAGATGTTTGCATGTTTCGCTGTAGTCGAGAATAAAATTCCTTCCTAGTAATAATAATAATGATAATTTATTCTCAAATAACAAACATGTTACAAGAGACATGCCAATTTACAGGCAAGATCAAAATGTTAAGATTAGCAACATATTTCTTTTAAAACGGTATACAGTTACTGAAACTTTTCACGAGATTCACTGTTTTCTTAAAGATGGAATGTACAAAGCGAGTAATTGGCGCACGTTACGAAGGTTGCGTTACGACTATCATCTCATGGACTGAGAAACGATTCGTGGTAGAGATAGGTTTTTATATAACAAGAAGTGATGCGGTTAATGTACAAAGGTCAGGTTGATATTCATCAGCTAACGATTTCACATGTTCTTGGGTAGGGTAACCAAGTCGACTGCAAATATTCAGACTGATATATGAGGATTGGAATAAGGTTCTGAAAAAAGAGGAATAAAGAAAACGGGACGAGGAGAGGAACAGAAAATATTCTTCTTCAAAGCCGAACAACGGCTTCGTACATACGTTTATGGATAAAACAAAGTTATGTTTACTCAAGCTTTTTAATATCAGAACACTAACTGTACACCTGCACTTATGTGGTTGAATGAAGACAATTCAGTTGTGAGATAACTATTGGGAAGTTAATCGTATAAATAGAGGAAATTCAGAAGAACCAAGTTGTTAGTAATAATGTTGATTTGCATAATATAATAAACAGGCTCAGTGACATAATGTTTTTATTTTATTTATTCTTTTTGTTTTTAACTCTGAGGCTCAAGAAGTTATGAATGAGCTGTTTTTTCAGTATAGTTCTCCAGACCAGCTTGTAAAAGGATTTCTCGGTAGGAAGTAAAAGCCAGTTGCAAGGTTACAGACATGAGTTGTAAATGAGGTTAACTAGGAAAAGTAACATCAAAATCACTGATTTGTTACATCCTGCTTTATCGTAAAGAGACGTAAGCAAACAAAATGTTCTGCCACACAGACATGGGTGGATTAAGGTTATCGCTCCACTGTCATGAATGCCCCACCCTCCCTCCTTTTGTGATGTAAAGCTCTCTTACGTTCAATGGTTGATTGTAGATAATGGTCTCTAGTCTATTCTCATTTTTTGTACTTCTTATTGGAATTCACTTTCTCTACTAGCTCCATATTACAAGTAATCCAGACAACTTCGCCAGACAAAATATCCACGTAGCATATCACACTGATTTCAAGTAAACTAATGGTATTAATTGTAACATATTTAGCAGTTAATAGTTAGTTTGAAGATAGGGAGGATGTGAGCCAGAAGAAGATGAAAGAGAGAAGAGAGTTGGAATAAGGTTAAGAATTAATGAGTAAAGCGATAAGTTAGTAAGCAGGCAAGGTGTTTGGATGTTAATGAATTGGGGAAATAAAAATTTATTAAACTGTTAATACTTGAATAAGAAGATACTCACAATGATACACGGTGTTTGAGTTTCTTGTTATTGACAGAAAGAAATCACAAAGCAATGATTTTTTGTGTTTTTCCGATAATAGTGTATATGCGTTGTTTCTAAGTCTGTAAGCAGTGTCGTGGTTCATAATTGGGCGGTATTTTGCGAACGAAAGACCTTTCATTAGTTTATAGAGGAGCATTAGGTTGTTTTTCAGGCGACGACGCCATAGAGGTTTTAGTTAAAGATGCTTGCATCTTTCTGTGTAGTCGAGGTTATTGCTCAATCCGAGCAGTCGCCGTGGAAGCCTCTTTGTACATTTTACATGTCCATGATATTCAAGTTTGAAAAGATGAGTGAACAGTATTCAAGTGTGGGCCTTATACAGATATTGAATAGAGTAAGCTTAGCCTCACTTGTGAAGAAGTTATTGTTTATAAACCCAACTAGCCCTCTATATTTAGAGATGATATTTGAGGCATGTTCTTCGAATTTTAGGCTTTTAGAGTAACTAATACCAAGGTCACGAGCTGATATAATTGTCTGAACCGGCAGTTGCCAAGTCTCGCTCCAAGTAGTTAAGTTGTCAAGATCACTCTGAATCTTAGCTATAATTTCGTCCAGATCTTCAGGCTCATAGCTGTATATTATTTTCTGATCATCAGCACATAAG
>CALYCR020000152.1:0-16259 GCA_944470395.2 Schistosoma turkestanicum | reverse complement strand
TTTGAAAGAAAAAAAATTTAACTAATTCATTGTATTTTAATGAAATGCTTGTTACTAATACATGAAATAAACAAAACAAAATTAGTACTCAATAAAAAAAGAAATAATCATGATAAGAACTACGAGTACAAATATCAATTCCAGTCATCATATCACAATCGCACAAAGATGCAAATATCCATTTAAATTCCATTTTAGTAGAGGTAGTAGAAGTATTAGCAGTAATCGGAGAAGAGATTAAAGTTCGAAGATATTATTCAAGAAGTATAATTCAGTGAGATAAGTGTTTAGAAAGACAAAACTAGATGTGTTGACGAATAACAGAAGATTGGGATTTGAGAAAACACATCGAGTAGTGGATGCACCGACACCATTCCAAACGATTTGGAGCCATGTCATTCAAGGTCTCTAACAATCGGTCAATATCGTCTCGCAGACCCCAACCAGGTAGTCTACTCCTAACTAATTCCTTGTCACTTAGTATCTATCTGTTATTAAATTTATTTCATTGGATTATACTTCTTCCAACCTGAATCTTCTCCATGACCACTCATACTTCCACTACATCTACCACTCTGTTATTAGGAAACGGGTGCTAGGTAAGAATGGCAGATCAATAGATGAAGTGGTGAAACTTCATTAGTTGAGGTGGTTGGGACATGAGTTGCGTATGCCTAACAACCGACTGCCTCGACGAACTTTGTTTTGTAGTGTAGGAGTAGGTTGGAAGAAAGTTAGGGGCGGCCAGACGAAAACTTGGCAGAAATCCATGAAGTCATTGACGTGTGGACTTAGCCATGTCGGTAATTGTCGACTACCTGGTTGGGGTCCACGAGATAATAATAATCGATGGTTCGATACCCTGAATGACATGGCTCAAAACCGTTTGCAATCGCGACGGTGCATTTATTCTCTGTGTTCCCTCAAATCCTAATCTTCTGGATTCTTCAACACCTCTAGTTTCGACTCTCTAAACTTTTCTCACTGAACCATACTTGTTGAATAATATCCTCTGATCCTAACCTCTCCGATTACTCCTTATACCTTTACTACCTCTTCTACTAATGGATTTGAATTGACAATTATATCTCAGTGCTAATGTGATCTGGCAACATGAACTGATGATGTACTTACGTACGAAGTTCTACGTTGCATCTATCTGTCTGTCCATCTGACATCTACCACTATGGAATTTCAATAAACAATTTTATCACTCTGTGTGTGCGAATGTGCTATGGCAAGTAGAAGTGATGTATATACATACATACGTACAAAGTTCTACATTCCGGCTGACTGACTGACTGACTGTCATAAGTAGTAATACTCGACAAGATCATCGTTTAAGTTTGTTTTTTCTCTCATATTTCATTACGTGTATATGCCTGATGGTATGTGTGCTTATACACAATTACAAACAGACAAGCAGATATAGAAAGTGTAATAAAGTGTAGTTAAGAGAAGAAAAAACTGTAATAATAATAATAATAAAACTAATAATTATGTCTATACACGAATATGTTTTATGATATTTAAAAAAAAGTCAATCTCTCTAGACAAGAAAGTCATACAAAAATCAAGACACAAAAGAGAGCGAGAGAGAAAATATATCTATATATATATATAATCTGGTACGGATGATAAAAATGTCAGACTAATCGATTTACACATTAAGTAGGAGAGAGTGAGTGAGGGAGCGAGTGAACTAGAGAGCGAGAGTGAGAGAGATAGAGCGAGGAAGGCAGGAAGGAACGAATAGAAAAAACAAGATATTTTTCTGTGAATAAGGAAAAAAAGTGATAGAATTACTTAGTTATCGTGAAAAAATAACTACTGAAGAGTAAGAAAAAAAACAAACAAACTGAAAGAACGTACGAAGTAACAAAATTCAACAATCTACATTGAAGTCAAATTAAGCCGATGATGATGATGATCATGATGATGGAGTGGCTATGTGAAACAATTAATGAATGGATATACATATGCACGTTATAACTGAATAGTAGAAAAGGTGATGATTTATTATTAATCAAACGATTTACATAAAATTCTTTTACAAATAAGATGAAGGGATATTATGGAATTGCTCTGTGTGTATGCCTGTGTGTGTGTGTAAGAGATTTATCAGTAATCAACTACTATATAGATTTATGTACTCGATACCAGACTACACCTACTACTACTATTACTACTAATACACTTGGATAAAGATGAATCATATATTACTATTGTGAAGTTCAAGTCAGTCAGTCAGTTGCAACGTAGAACTTCGTACGTATGTAAATAAGTTCATGGTGCCACACCATATAAACACAGAGATGCAAATGTCAATTCAAATCCCATAGTGATAGTAGAGATAGTTGAGGTATTAATGGTCATGAAGAAGACTTGGGTTTGAAGATATTATTCAAGAAGTACAATATAGTGAGATAAGGTTAGAAAGACAAAGGTAGATGTGCTGACGATTCCAGAAGATTAGGATTTTGGAGAGCTCAAAGAATGGATGCACGTGCGCTATTGCAAACGATTCTGAGCCATGTCGTTCAAGGTCTCTAACCATTGGTGAATTTCGTCTCGTGGACCCCAACCAGTTAGCCTACATCTACCTACATGACCAAGTACACTTGTCAGTGACTTTATAAATTTGTGACATGTTTTGGTTTGGCCGCCATTAGCTTTCTTCCAACCTACTCCTACACCACAAAACATAGCTTGTCGAGGCAGTCGGTGGTTGGGTATACGTAACACAAGTCCCAACCACCTCAACTGATGAAGTTTCACTACTTGTGAAGTTCAAACTGAAGTAGTAGGTGAGATGGAGTTGTGCACATACACATTAGACTAGATTAGATTAGTTGAATGTTCTATTTTTTTGTGTTAGGGACGTTAGGCCCCCAGAACTCACTTGGAAATGGTCCTAATTGTGTAAGTTATTTCTGAAATTTTAAATTTCGCTGTGTTCGCGCCCAAAGACGCCCCGATGACCTTCAGCTTACATTTCCCACTCGGAAAATCCTTGACTGTCGCTGATTGATGGATTATTTTAGTACGCTATTTTGTGGCTCTCACCAAGGAAGTTGCTATCATTGTATAAATAAGCTCGATTTGAGTCCTTAGTAACTTCTACCTTTCTGGGTGCCTGTAGGATACATCCTCTCTACGTCTTATCGAGACTTCTTGCTCTATTTGGAGGGGCCTGAGAGAATCCGATTAGAATAGCCTATCGTGTCACTGCATCGTTGATTTTGGTCCCGTTTACCAAGTAATAGTTTCAAGCAAATCGTTTGACGAGCATACCAATAACAACAGTAACAACATATAGTTTTATGTGTAATTGACTTAAGAATACATTTCTGTTGGGGATGTTAGATCCCAAGAACTCGCTTGATAAATGCCTTATTTTGGATTTCACTTTCGCGAGCATGGGCTGATCAATTGACCTTGAGATTTCATTTCCCACCAGGAAAATCCATGGCTGTGATTGGTTACTGTGTCATTATAGTGTGCTATTTTTGTGACTGTCCCAAGGACGTTTCTATGATGTATAAATAAACGAGAGTTGTGTGCTTGATTGTACTGTGTGATTGCTGGGTGTTTGTAGAATATACTTTCTACGCTTACCAATACTTCTGTTTACAGCTTGGGATTCAAAGTAGCCTATCTGAACGGTGGTAATTGTCTCGTTTCGCGTTTATCGACTAAGGTGAACTCGTAATAGCTTGAAACATACCTAGTGACGAATATAACAATTTCTTTTTGTATGTGGTTATTAATAACGCCATAGAACTTTCTTAAAAATTCAAATAGATAAGATGTGAGAATTTGAACTTGAAACCTAACAATGTCAATATGAGCATTTAACTCTACGTTGATGACAATTGAAACGATAATTAGAAATTAACTGTATGAAAAGTTGTTTGAATAAAAACTTAGTCAATCAGTCAACTACAATGTTGATGTACAAACGTACATCAGCTCAAGTTGCCATACCACATTAGCACAGAAACGTCAGTGTCAATTCAAATCCCATATTGGTAGAGATAGTAGAAGTATTAACGGGTTGGAAGATAGTATTCAAGAAGTAGAATCTAGTGACATAACTTTAAAAAGCGAAATATAAAGTTGATGAGGAATTCAGAAGGTTAGAATTTGAGAGAACACAAAGAATGGATGCGACTGCGCCATTCCAAATTATTTTGAGCCATTTCCTTTAAAGTCTCTAACCATCGAAAATGTACAGAGTCGGACCAATATGTATGTGTACCATGTATAAATAATAAATCAAATAATTCATATGTTCGATTTTGAGGTAAACCTTATTTTTATGAGAGCTCTACCTTTCTGGGTGCCTGTAGGATACATTCACTCTACGTCAGCTACAACGTAGAACTATCTCGGACTAATATAAATATGTACCATGAATATATAATAATTACATAATTCTTTTACACAGTAGATGTTATGTTCGATTTTGAGCTAAACTTTATTTTTATGAGAGCTAATGGTTAAAATGGTTAAATTCTGAAACTTGTTGATTTAAATGACACTGCATCATCTATTAAATTGTTACTTTTTATGACTGACGCACCATACTACGGGATAGGGTCGTTAACCCCATGCCCAACCCTCCTCATTTTATTTGGCCTTATGGATCGGAAGTAACCATAAAAAGGTTCCAGGCAGAGTTTGACAGACAATTACCAAAAAGGTTGAAATAACAATAAAATAGGCAAAAGACTTTACGAAATATGAACTGAAAATAAAGTAAATACATATCATTATAGAGTGATGGAGATCACTGTTTATTATTGAAATCATGAATCAATGATTGTTAGATCACCATTAGGAGAACTGGAAGCACTGATAGACAGCCATTTCGTTCTGGTATGGGACTGATCAGCAGTGCGCATCCAAGACTTCCGCTACTCGAAGGATTCGAACCAAGGATCTTCGACCTTGAGTGCGAACGCTTAAACTCCGGACCCCTGAGCCGGCATCCAACAGTGTTAGTGTCTAATTCTGATCAAACGGCCGTCTTTCAGTGCTACCTGGCTCCTAATGGCGGTCTAACAATGATTTATTCATGATTTTAGTAGAAAAAATGCATATGCTTTTGGTCTCGTGTGCTGTTACGATTATGAGGGCGGATGTTACTTTCCGGCTGCCTACATAGTGGAAGTGTTTGTTGAGAAACCTGAAAAAGGTAGATTAGCATTGGTCTTAACGACCTGGGAGCATGACCGCAGAGTCCAAGGGACAATTACTTGAATCCGGTCACGCACGGCCTATTTATGAAAGGTATTTAGAGTATTAGCTCCGCTCTTAAAAGCCCTTAATGGGCACCGCCGTTACCGCAGTAGACGGAAATCCGTGATGTAAGGTGAGGTATGACATTTTTAAGGTCGACCTATTCTAACCCCTTCCTACATTCCTTTTGAGAAGGCAGTATTGCTGCAGATACCAGTTGTCCGAGGGAAACACCTTACTTACTGCCGTCACACATCTCTATAGTCAGAAGTACAACTTCGACCTCACACCTTCAGTTGCTTCTTTGAGTCTTATTGTTCTCCAATAGACCTGTCTGGCTGGTATGGTAGAACCTACAGGAACACATGTTCCAACCAATATAACTCGGTCGGGTCATCACGATAGGCAAACCCGACCACCAGACTACGTAATATATATATATATATTTATATGTAAAATATACTTACATTATCAATAAGTGAACACCCATTGATCATTGATGATGTATTCACATGACTAGATGTAGGCGGCATAGTATGAGAATTGGTAATACTACTACTACTACTAGTAGTAGTAGTAGTGGTAGCAGTTGTAATGGTGGCCGTATTAGTAGTAGTAGTAGTAGTTGTAGTGCTAGTAGTCATTGTTGATGTAGTAGACATTAATGTTGTCTGTTGATCATGTATTAATTGTATTTCATTCGGTGACCATAGATCAGATTCAGTATCATTAGAAAATTTTGGTAATGGTAAATATAATTTACTATTGAATTCATTTAAATGTTGATTGTTATTGTTATTTTGAATGCTAGTATCGATAGTATCCATTGTTTGAATGAGATAATTTTTTTCAGTTGTACATAAATTTAATAAATTAGAAGTAGTATGACAGATAAGATTAGAATTTTTCGTGATGGATGAATTACGAATTGGTGGAGGTGGAGGTGGTGAACATGTTGGTAATTGCTGTTGTTGTTGTTGTAGTGAAGAATCATTGAATTTTATACCAATACTATTATTACTACTACTACAAGTACTAGTACTACTACTACTATGAATACTACTACTACTTATAGTGGTAGTAGTAGTAGTAGTAGTAACAGTAGTAGTAGTATTGTTATTGCCGTTAGTTCCAGGAGCAGTTGAAGTAGTAGTATGTAATCCAAATCTATTCAATGAACTTAATGGTGCCAATGGAGGTGGAATCCGGCATGCATCATCACTAATTTGTGAAATATCTGTAGAGGATAATTGAAATTGTTCCAGGAATGCAGGATCTAAAGCAGTAGAATCAGGATCTGGTCGAGGTGTACCATAATGATTACCTAGGAAAAATGAACAAAAGAAATAAAGAATATTACAATAAACACTCTAGATGTAGCTTTAAGAGGTGTAGGAAAGATATGAATGTGACCTATTCGATCGCGTGTGCTGTTACAGGTATGGAGGCGGACGTCATTCCTTGAAGAACTTGGAAAGGGAATCCGATTAGCGTTGGTCTGAGAGACCTGGGAGCGTGGTTACAGAGCCCAACCGGCAACTGTTTGAGGCCGGTCATGCACAGCCTTTTTATGGGAAGTTTGTAGTGTTAGCTCCGCTCTTCATCTGGCCATACCGACAGACACGGAAACCCGTGGAGTAAAGTGAGGTGTGACATTTTTAAGATCAAATTGTTCCAAACCCTTCCTTCCTTGTGAGAAGGCAGCATCGCTGCCGATGGTGGTTGTCCGAACGAAAAAGCTTATTGCTGTCACTCCTCTTTAAAGTAAACAGTGGGACTTCGCCCTCAGATCTTCAGTTAGTGCTTTTAGTCTCATACCATTCTGCAATCGACCTGCCTGGCATGGTAGAAACGAAAGGAATATATGTTCTAGCCAATATAGCTCGATTGGGTCATTATCAAGGTAGCAGATACGGTCGAGATGTAGCTTAAAATCAGGTGAGTTTCAATTTGTTTGTGTACATACGGAATGTGACATCCATTTAGCACGTAACACGGAAAATGATTACTAACACTGAAGTATAGGATCCGAAATTTTTAAACTATTTCGCCAGAGCCACAAGTCATCGTTTCATTTTAAAGTATATTATTCCTTGGCAAATAAATAAATCAGTTTCAATGCCAATAGGATGAATTAGTCAATTACACCATGTATAGATTGAGGCGTTTAGGTGAGAGATTACACATGGGCTAGCCAATATTTAGAATGAATTTGAACAGAAAATTAATGATTATTAGATCAAATCACAGCAACTAGAAAATAATTTATTAAGTGTTAGCCTCATTCAAATACACTAGTGATCAGACTTCCTGTATAGTGTTTACTTAGAAATGTGATAAATCCTGAAACAGTTTGATGTATATACATTTACACAACTCATATTTGATGGAGAAGCTTTGAGAGATGCAAAAACCTTTACATATCTGAGCAGCATCATGAATGAGCGAGATGGATCTAATGCAAATATAAAGGCATTAATTGTCAAAACAACGTCAGCATTTCTGCGATTGAAGAACTTCTGGGACTCAAAACAACTATCAATCAACACCAACGACACGATTTCTAATACAAATGTCAAGAAAGTTCTACTTATATGGGGTGGAAACTTGGAGAACCACCAAAGCCATCATCCAGAAGATATAAGTGTTTATTAACAGTTATCTTGACAAGATACTAAGTTGCCGCTGGCTAGACATCATCAACAACAATCTACCATAGCCCGAAAAAACAAACCAGATGCCAGAGGAGAGAGAAATCAAGAAGAAGTGCTGGAAGTGAATAGAATACATACTGAGGAAAGCACCCAACTGCGCTAGACAATCGTACCCGGAACTCTTCTCTGCAACAGAAACTTCAGGACGACACTGTATATTACTTATTAGATTTATTATAAGTAGTACATGCCATACTATAGCCATTTAAATGACTTTGATTGTTAGCTGTATGAACTCAGTGCATAACGCAATGGCGTTTAAAGCAAACAGTACTGGATTCGAATTCCAGAGTGAACATCAACTTTAGGATGCAGACACATCCATCAGATGAGTCGCAAACCGAACGAACCATTCGTCCTGTTATTCCATTGTCTGTCTATGATGACTTCAATTGTTGTTTACTTGGTGTAAAAAGCATAACTCAAAGTATTTTAAATCTACTGATGTTTAAGCAGCCTAAGTTTCACATGTTACATTATCATTTACAGACAAAAATAAAACACATCAAAGCGACTCATAAACATAAGATTTATCATCATGATTATCCGTATGTCATATGTCTGTCATGGTGTTGATAGAATAAATAAGCAGTTCGTTGCAGATATGTGTGTATGCGAGTGTGTGTGTATCGTGATGATGTATACATGTGAATAAATTCAACAGATGAATGAATCAGCTCATTACTTATTCCCTCTGGTAACTAATCGGTAGGCATAGAAATCTAACTAAATCAAGGTCAGAGTTGATGATTCCGTATGGCGACAACTTAGTGAAGTTACAACCATCAAAAAAACCACATGAAATCTAGTATAAGCTTACTATCATAAGAAATGATATAAATGTGATAAGAAAGTATGTTTGCAGCTATTAAGACGAACTAACAGAAAATGCAATCTTAGGGGTTACTTATTGACTTTTGGTCTTGCGCGTGAACGCCTGGGTTCGAACCCTGAGAGGTTCAGGAGTCGTGGATGCGCATTGCTGAAGAGTCCTATACCAGAACGAGACCGCCGTCCAGTGCTTCCATGTTTCTAATGATGGTCTAGCAATGAATGATCCATGGTTTCAATAATGGAGTTGGAACATGTGTTATATATGCCCAGCCACCGACTGCCTCGACGAGTGATGTTTTGTGATATAGTGGTAGGCTGAAAGAAAGTTAGGGGTGCCGAAACCGAAACATAGCACAAATCCGTGAAGTCACTGACAACTGGACTAAGCCATGTTAGTAAGTGTAAACTGGTTGGTTGCGGTCGGTGAGACAATAACAACCGATGGTTGAAGACTTTACATGACATGCCACAGAATCGTTTGGAATGGTACAAACGCATCCACTCTTTGTCTTCTCTCATGATTTCATGAGCTCAAGACCTTTTCTTCCCTTTTTGTAAGTTTATTTCACGGGATTGTATGTCTCAAATTGTTTCTTCGAACCCTAATCTTTTCCATTACCGCTAATACTTCTACTACCTGTACTACAGGGGACTTGAATCGACAATTGCCTCTCTGTGTACTAATGTGGTATGGCAACCTGAAGCGATGTACGTACGTACTAAATTTCACGTTATAGCTGACTGATTGAATAGGTTTATTGGGTTAACAGAGCGATGATGCTAGTGACTTTGAATAAATGCTGTTACGTAATGATAGCAGCAATAATAATAATAATAATAATAATTTTACTGTTTTACTAAGCGAAAGTAGATATACTCAACCTTGAACCAAACTATTTATATGTGATGGCTGGTAATTCAATTTGGAAAGCTTAAACTAACATCCTATAAACCAACCAAAACCGATCAGTTTAGTTCTATAAATCAAATAAGTACTCTAACCATTCCAAGCTTTAATTAAAGTAGTAAGCTAAAATTGAAAATATATTCATTGATAAATATTTCACAATAAAATCAGGGATCTTAACAGTCAGTCAGTCAGTTGCAACGCAGAACTTCGTACGTATGTACATAAGTTCATGTTGCCATACCACATTAGCACACAGACGCAAATGTCAAATCAAATACCATAGTGATAAAGATAGTAGAGGTATTAATGGTAATGAAGAAGACTAGGGTTTGAAGATATTATTCAAGAAGTATAATTCAGTGAGATAAGGTTAGAAAGACAAAGGTAGAGGTGCTGACGATTCCAGAAGATTATGATTTGAAAGCTCACAACGAATAGATGCACTTGCGCTATTGCAAACGATTTTGAGCCATGTCGTTCAAGGTCTCTAACCATTGATGACTTTCGTCTCGCGGACCCCAACCAGGTAGTCTACATCTACCAACATGACTCAGTTCACTTGTCAGTGACTTCATGAATTTCTGCCATGTTTTGGTCTGGCCGCCCCTAGCTTTCTTCCAACCTACTCCTACACTACAAAACATAGCTCATCGAGTCAGTCGATGGTTAGGCATACGTAACACATGTCACAACCATATCAACTGATGAAGTTTCACCACTTCATCTATTGATCTGCCATCCTTACCTAGCACCCGTTTCCTAACAACAGCATTGCGCACTCGGTTGTCCCACGATATACGAGCAATGCTTGTTAAACTTCTATGATCGAATACTAGTAACCTACGAACATCTTCCACTCTTAACGGCCATGTTTCGCATCCATATAGGAGAACGAAGCGAACTGCTGCACAGTACACTCGTCCTTTGGTCAGCGAACGGATATCACGCCTACGCCATAAACGACGCAGGTTGGCTAAAGCCAATCGAGCTTTCTGTATCCGTGCTGAGATTTCATCAGTCACCAGGCTATCAGCGCTGATGAGACTCTCCAGATAAGTGAAGTGATCAACACACTCGACTACTTCACTCCCTATCACTAGTTCAGGTGCCGATGCAACCCAATCTTGAAGCAACATTTTGCATTTTGAGGGGGAAAACCGCATCCCGAACATGGTCGCATTGTTGCTTATGCTAGTCAAAAGACTCTGCATTTTGTCAGCGTCTTCACCGAATAGAACTATGTCATCGGCATATTCTAGATTAGTAAGCGATTTCCCTGGTAGAAGGTCAACAATCCCTGAAAAATCTGACGAGCTTAATGTCAACATATCTTAACATATCATTGTGTACATTAAATTTTTTTTGTTGAAATTACTCAATAAAATATTGATGAAAATAGTTCGAATACATTATTATTATTATTGATTACCTTTATACATTCCACTTTCTAATAATTGTCCACTACGTTCAAGTGCAAGAAATTGTGGTACATTCATAAAACGATAATGAACTCCATCGATTTCTTCAGCTCTAGGTAATCTAGTTGTACCTAATAATAATAATAATAATAATAATAATAATAATAATAATAATAATATATGTAAAGATTTATTCGAAATTCATGACTGATAGTATATAATAAACTGTAGAAACTTAAAGAAGAATTAGGAAAGTGGTTTAAGTCACAGCAATTTGTTTAGAAAAACTGGTATCCGGAATCAACAAAATGTATACGATATAATAAAAATAAAGCAGGAAAGAAGAATATATACATCTATGGGCAACATAAATCAATGAATTCGTTTGTGGACTGGGAAACTTTACGATTGCCTAAATCAGAGTAAGTGGTTTTCTAAGGTAGCCACTTCTTAAGCCTTTGGGCTAGAGGTTTAATCTACAAGATAGTAGGGCAACGTTAAGAGATGAGATCCCATGGTAGCCGGAGATGAACAATAAGCTCGTGCACTATTTGTCTCATTAACTGCCAAATGCCCTGGTATGGTCGAGAGTGGAGACAGTTCGCTCTCTCTCTCTCTAAATATTCTCAGATGGACACGCGTGAATAGCCACTGTCAGGGAAGTCCTATATACTACCTGCTCGTGGCTTAGTGTCATTCAAGAACTTGAGAGAATGAAAGCAAATGTCTGGTAGGGGTTTAAACCGTGTTGATGGGTACGGACGATCGACCAAAAGGAGTTGGAAAACTCTGATTCCAAACCAATGGTACATAAGGGTCCCCCGGTCCTGACGGAAAAAATGGCATCCGAACGCACTATTATTCAACAGCTACAATGGAAATTTATCTCCTTAAGTTGATCCACGACCCGAAGAATTAAAATTTTAGGTCAAACGCTCGGGGAGTAGCCCTCTAAGAAAACCACCTGCTTTAGTTTGAGCGTCCGGGCAGTATCGTAGCCTGCTTACAAATTCAGTAATTTGTGTCGCTTAAATATTTAGGCGTATCTGGAAGCCCTGATGCTGCTCCCCGTGGCCTCGGTGGTTTAGGTATAGTATTAAGTCCTAGGGCAGAACCAGCTCTCTTAGATTGGATCCCGGCAGACAGTCGCTTGTGCGCTGTCCGACTAAACGAGACAATAAGGACCAGGAACACTCCTCGTTGCCTCTTCGTCGTATCAACCTACGCTCCCACTGACTGAAGTTCAGACGAGGTGAAAGATGAATTTTACAGAAAGCTTTCGGACCTCCAAAACGTTAAGCGCTCTCATATAGTTATAATGGCTGGTGACTTTAATGCTCAAGTAGGTAGACTAAGTGAGCAGGAAAGACACCCAGGTGGATGTTATGGTGTCGCGGCTCAGAGAACAGACAATGGCGACTGTCTGTTGCAGCTGTGCTCAGATAACCGCCTATTTCTAGCAAACACTAATTTTAAGCATAAGGAAAAACATCTTTTGACCTGGCGGCCCCCAAAGTCGTCCCAGCAAAGGACCCAACTACATTACATCGTTATCAGCCGTCGATGAAGTTCCAACGATTTTTTAGAGTTTACGCACCACGATGTTAGGAATAGCCGTAAGAAATATAGATTTTACTTTTCACATTCCTGTTAATTTATGAAAGAGCAGTTGTTGAAGTTCATACTATTTTAAAAAACATTATTTCTCTATTACTGCTAATAATTATACTACCTCTACCACTATGGGATCTGAATTGATAATCCGATCTCTGTGTGCTAATGTACTACGACAACTTGAACTGATGTACATACGTACCAAGTTCTACGCTGCAACTGACTGATTGACTGAATCTGATATCGCAACAGATAAAAGTAAGCAGAGACAGAAGACATAATTGTACATTAATCCAACCAATCTACACTACATCAATAATGCAGCAAGATGAAATCAGTAAGAGTTAACTGATGTCGGTGACAACATGGTTGCTAATTTTAAGAGAAACTGAGTTAGGTTAAGGCGATTCAAATACTACTTATAACCCATTCTACATTAAATATATCCATTTTTAGTTTACTTTCTCAAGATAAGAAAACAAAATCATTCATTATTGATAAGCTTTAGAAAAAAAAAACAAAATTTTACATACAAGGTACTACACGTTGATAAACATTCTCACGTATTTTCTCTTGTAATGCATATTCTGATGAATCCATTGCAAATGAGGTAGCTAAAAAACTTGACAACATTGTACTACTTGTAACTAATGCATGCGGTGGACTAAGATGTAATCGAACATGTGAATGTGATTGTAGACAAGCATTACATAATGTAATAGCATCACGTTTTGTATAGCCTGACAATTCATAGCCATCAATAGCTAAGATAATATCACCTGGTTTCATCATAGATTTAGAATGATTATGATTAGTAGTGGTAGTAGTAGTAGAAGTAGTAGTTGTTGTAATATGAGTAGAACCATGATAAATAATACGTGATGGATCGAATTGAGCACCGACTACACAAAACATACCAGCATCGGAACCTCCATCAATCGGAATAATTGGTAGATCATCACTGTTATTATTATTATGATGATATGATTATTATCGATTTTTGCAGAAATAACTATTTCATAGCATTGTTCTAACCATCGATTTGGTTTAGAATTTTGTTCAGAATTAGCTTTTTGAAGAGATGACACAAAATTTGCACTGTATTGTTTTGTTAATTCGCTTTTCATTTCTTTCATTTCTTTGAAACAAAGATGAAAAATTGAGGGGAAAAAACCTTAAATGAATAGAAAACTTTACAAAATAACTAAAGAATCAGTCAGAATATTTAAACAGAGTGCGATAATTTTGTTTTGGTTTTAAATGATTTACCTCACAGTGTACATGCACCTAGCTACCTTAATTGAACGGTCATGACTTGCTGGACAAAGTCAGACGGATCATGTGGTTAATGAGGTGTAGATATGGATGTCCATTGTGAGGATATGAATTATCCACTCAGCCAATATTAATAATTGAGTTCTATCATTTATGAATCTAGATTACTTTGCTTTTAACAATAGAGCTTCTCATACAGCCTTAAGCCTCTATATTTGGACTGAGTGTCGGGGACATGGTAGCGACTGAGCAAAACAGCCAAACGCAGAAGTTTATCACTGAAATGTTAATTCAGTTACCAAGTATAATTTTTTGTACTTGACTTCGAACCAAAAATTGAGTAAGTGATATTATTTAGGTGAATAAAGTACAATAGGTTTGGCAAGGTTTAAATCTGCGACTTGGCGAATAAAATTTAAGCGCTTTAACAGTATGTTACAACTCCACTTCATAGGTTCATTAACTGGTTAAACAACTTAATCTGGAACACCACTTATCCATTGGTCTCACTTTAAGCAGATAGTTTCAAAAAAATCGATAATTATAACCGGCAACTTTTTCAAGAAGGAGCTGACAATGTTATGCAGAACGATAATAAAAGCATATAGTTTAGATACGTGATCAACACTGAGATCCCATGCATGGATTCTATTCTAGAATGTTTTATAGCTATAGAAAACTATGTAGAAGATTGAAAATTTTAAGCTCGGGTTATTAACGATAAATTTACATAAAGAAAAGAATGAGACAGGTAAAGGTTGAATTTTAGCCAATCTATCTTGCAACATGTGCATTCTGAGAGAATCGCTTTGGTATGGTCATTAAGCCACAAGTTTTTCAAAGAAAACGAATATCGACCAACAGTGGATTCCAGGACCCGAGTCTCCATGTGAACATCATAGTGAGATGCACGTACATACAACTGACGAGTACCAAGCAGGTCGGAGCGTGTCCTGGATTCCACTGATCATAAGTATCAGGGCTAACTTATAGGTAGATTAGTAGTTTTTAATACCTAAAACAAAGGTTAAGCGAAAAAGTGAGGATAGGACGTGGAAGCGTGAAGAGACTTCAAGAAAGGTTAGTTTTATATCCTACTTTCAATATTATAAAGCATGAGACATGTTGTTTAGGCTCCCTGTACAATGGCTGCTTTGCAAACCCCGATCAGGTAGTGTACATTATGGCAGAGTGAGTCGATAACAATTGACTTGGAAGGCTTTTTCCATGTTTTAGATTGGTTGGCCATGGCCTGTACATGGTATCTCGCGTTCTCTATGCAACTATCAGAAATGATAATCCAAATAGAATAGAACTTCATTGAACAAGTTGAAGTCAGAACATGATCAATTTTGAGTGATACATAGATCCTCTTGAGCGATTTGCAAATAAAATATTTTGCGTAAAAAGATTGGATTCCCACTAAATTATTAGACTTAAGAATGAATTCCAATATAGCCCCTTACTATGTTAGCAATAGGAGTTAACAAACAACCGGTTTATACATATTACAATGACCTTAACTGATGATATATTAACTCTATTTACTTGGCATCTACAAATTATTTGGATTTTAGCAGCGAAGTTTGTAAACTGGACTATTTCTATGAAAATTCAATCTCTTCCTAAAGCATATTTGTAAATCCAACACCATTTGAACGCAAAGAGTGTTTCATAAGAGCCATCACGCGATTGTATTACCCTATTACTTGGACGTAACAACAGCTTGCTGATCCTATATTTTCCTGTATAAAAATCGCGGATAACGGAATTAGGACTACTTTGATGAGACACTGATAATCTAAGTGTACCTTTGCTAAGGAATATATAAGAACGATAAGTGGAAATTACGCTGTCTGATCGTAGAGGAACAAAAATTTTTTACTTAAGCACGTTACATCGGTACTGAGAAAAAGACAGCAGCGGATAACTTTATTTGACAAAACAGAATACGCAATTTATTATGAACAGGTCAACTGCACTCATCCTGACTACAAAACAAGAGTTGTGCACAGTTTCGCTACATTCCATATATATCGTTTCTTGAAAGTGGTAAGCAATGATGAGTTCAATAGTTTTTGACACAGGAAATGATCTATAGAATAAAACATGCTGTAGACAACATGAAACCTGTCCTTTGGTTTTTAAATTGGAAGTAGGGCAGCATTAAGTCATTACACAATAAAATATCTAAAACCTTATGAATGCTACACTTTATAAATCTTGAACGAATCAAAAAGTAGTGTAAAT
>CALYCR020000151.1:0-16250 GCA_944470395.2 Schistosoma turkestanicum | reverse complement strand
AATATCATAACAAAGTTCAAACTTGAAATCGTGAATCTAAGTTTATTAAACTGAACACTAATTTACTTCAAATCATCAAACAAAGAATTCTTCATTATACGAGATAAAATCCAACTATCGTTTCACATGAAACAAATTAGTTTATTTGTTATTCATTTAAAAGATTATTGTCGGTAACTTGTGAGTTTTGTGATAAATACACTGTAGCTGAAAAAGTTTTAATTCCAATAAACCATAGTTCATGTCTGAAATGAAGTTGTTTCCTTGCTATGCAATCATACTCAATAAATCACAATTTAGGTTTACTATACATTCAGCGAATTTTTAAACGATTCAAATGATCTTTATCAACTTGAATGTCAGACATACGCTTAATGAGATGTAAGACGATGAAATATGTTCTAATATATTGACGAATTCCCAAGGTTTCCATATTTAGAACATCCAAAATTTGTCATTAAAATGAGGTCAAGCGAATTTTGCAAAATTCTCAAAATCGCTGAATATATTAAATTACAAAATAAATGTCATTGCTAATTAGCTACATGCATGAACAGTGACATCATATAACTCACCAAGACAATGCATTACAGAATATTGTATCTCCAAAACGTCAGTTACTATAGTTCATCTTTGTTTAGATTTTTCAGATCGCTCAGGATTCCTGATCAGAATACCAATGAAATGCGATCTCAGCAATCGTCAGAAATACAGACGCATCAATCTTCCCTCAATATCAGGCAAAGGCTTAAGCAGGATATTGTTAGACTCAGTGAATGACTTCATAGACCCTCAAATTCTAGATCGATAATGACTGATCGTATTCCGTCCAGATTGAAATGTTACGGAATTTCGTGAAACAATCAACTGAACGCAATCCACCACTCCACATCAACTCCATCCACTCTATCGACAATACTGTAGAGTTTTCTCCAACACTATGGAGTCTCAGTCGGTGTCAGGTAAGTTTGCCTTTCTCTCAACGTTCTTCTTTCTACTGGTGACCGACTGGATTATGCAGACGTCAACATTTTGAAAGTAACATGGTGTACAGTGAACAGCCAGGATGCAGGTAGACGATGACGACTTCGGAGATGAGATCACTCTTCTATCGCACACATTACTATATTTCAGTTACGTTGCATGGTTTATGCTTCAGAATATTTTTAAATTGTCAAGTCATCCACAGTATTTCTATTTGAGATTATAGTAATTAAAGCCGTACAAAACTTATCACCAAACCTCTCTTATCCCTTCAAATCCTACTTCTTTAACAAATGTTGTGAAATAATACAACTACATCTACCATAATCTACATTTAATTTATCCTAACCAATAATAATATCTCAAGAGTAAGTTATTGTCAATTCTCATTTGTTTGTTCACAAACTAATCATGTTATTTTGAATGATCAATACAAACTACGCTATATATACGTTTTTATCACAATCTGGGATATCAAAATTTATAGAGGTAGATATTAGATGTAGTAAAAACAGCAATGAAACATCTGGAGCAGTTGTAACATACATAATGCTCAACGTATATGGAACATTATAATGCAGTAATCATTCATCACACCCTAATGTCCAATGATTAACTCCCTAAGTGAGTGTTTTGTTTAGAGTAAAAACTGATTAATGTGTACAAACTCTCATCCTAGTTAGTAAAACAAATGAAGATTTTCAAATCTTATTCTACTTGAT
Organism: Schistosoma turkestanicum; assembly: GCA_944470395.2. Lineage (NCBI taxonomy): Eukaryota > Metazoa > Platyhelminthes > Trematoda > Strigeidida > Schistosomatidae > Schistosoma > Schistosoma turkestanicum. The sequence goes on along the minus strand of CALYCR020000151.1, from coordinate 14,544 downwards.
CACTTACAAAAAAACAAGTCATCTCAAATAATATCATATTTTTCATCATTCACTGCAATATTAAAGTACACAACTGTTAGTAGAAACATTGCATGAAATAGCATACATTGTGTTTATTACGACCGTCTCACGTTCATAAACAGAAAAATAAATCCAGAATATGAGAAAGTCAGCAGAAACAAATGAATTGTCGATGCAAGAATAAAGTCTTCTGGTCTGTAATATATTCTCTTTCCTCCACAAAGTATTTGAGCTTCAATCAAGCTGGCCTAAAATCATAATGAAAAGAGGCGGAAACATGTTCAGAACATTCGAAGTTGATTATATATTAGTCTGTTATTGTATAATTTTGTATTAGAGGTGACTACATCATATAAAGTTGAGTGATGCGTACATGATTTATCTTTTGAGTTGAAATTTATGATACGTAAACTTAGATTGAATATTTATTATTATAGCATTTGATTATGATACAATGAAATAGTATGCAAATATATAAAAGAAACCGAGAATCACGTACTGGAATAGTACGTTTTACATTTTGAGAGTTCATCAACAGATTGTGCTACATGTGAGTGGATATATTCTGAAGTCTTACTTGATATATACAGTCAATGAGAAATAAACGCCTACACGTATCATTCATTATCATTGTGATTACTATTTTGATCATAAATTTAAATTAAACCCTAAGCTATTCAAACAGTTTGATAAATTTTTGTTCAAGTTGACACACCTTACTACTATTTAAAACCTATAGTATTCTGTCTCAACAAAATGGCACATTTCTCAAATAATATACTTAACAATTGATAACATGAGAGTTTCATACAAGAGATTGCGATGTTCACCAGACAATTTGAATTTTACACATTCAAGATTCTGCCTGTGTTTCTAAATCCAAAGTAAAATTAAGGATTAGATTATTACGAATTCAAATTATCTGAGCATTCTCATTAATGTAGGCTGAAATTTCCGATGGGACAAATATTACCTGTGCACACTGAATAAACCGTGATATACTTATATCTCACTGATATAATATGGTATAAATCTAACTAGTTCATTCATACTTTTGTAATGGAGAAGTATGATTAGGCATTATAACCATATACTTACCGGAATTACCATGGCTAAAATCAACGCACTCATCGCCCATGTCAACTTCAAATTAAACTGAAACGATTTAATAAAAGAGAATACAAATATTAAGTTGTCAGTAATCTACTAATCACCACTGTTTATATAAGGTCATATCAAAATTATTTATGTCATATTTCATTCAATACATCTCGGATTTGTTTCATTACGAAATGAAAAATCATTGGCAATGCTTTTGTTCAACGAATAAGAAATTTGAATCAAAACAACCCAGAATGTGTCATTTTCTGAAACTACAGAAACTAATTTACATTTTCAAATACTGTCAAATCAAACGTTATATTGAAGTAGTACAAGTGTAGATAAAGAATCAATACTCCAAGCAATCCTTGTGTTAAGAATCGACTACTAGACCTAAGTGGAAGATCAATTTGTGAAGAATTGAATTTTCATCAGTGTGTTGCGTATGCCCAACCACCAACTGGCTTGACGGTCGATCTGCTGTGATATGAGAATAATCTGGTAGGAAGATAGTGGAATCCGAACCAAAACATGGCATAAATCCTTGCAGTCAGTTTCAACTAAACTGAGTTACTTTGGTCGGTGTAGTGTACCTGATAGTTACTGATGGTTTGAGAATTTGAATAAAATGACTCAAAAGCGTCTACATCGGCGCAGGTTCATCCATTCCTTATGATCTCTAGAATTACAATTTTCTGAATTCCTGAAGACCTTCCTATTTTTCTCAAATTTAACTTACGGAATTTTACTACTTGAATAATATCTTCGGATCGTGATCTTTCACATTACTGCTCTTACTTCTGCAACCTCTACTACTACTATGGAATCTGAGTCAGCGATTGCGTCTCAGTGCTATCATGATATGACTGCTTACACGGATGTTCGTACGTACGGAAGTCTTCAATGCTGCTGATTGACTGACTGACTAATAAGTTTGGCTAGTTGATTTGACAATATAATGAAAAGCAAACCAATCAGGACACCAGTAAATGCAAAGTCAACTTGCTCGATCATAGGTGAATAAACAAAATTTGAATGATATACACCATGAAAGCAAACAAAAGAACAATCACTGCTGATATCCCCATAGAAACTATAAACCCTCACTTTGTTGAATGCGATTTGTTGCAAAACCTTTGACTGTTTACTGTAGCATCTAGTCGGCAAGTATGATGATCAAGCTTTGAAGATAAATAACAAGACACATCAAACATTTCACTTCTGAAATCTGAATTTATTCATACCGATATTCTACAAATCAGATACTCAGAATTACAATAAGTTGCGCATGCCAACTCAGGCGACATTGTTATATCATTAAACGAAAAACTTATTCAAACTCACTTCATTAATTTTAACAACCCATACGATTTCTAATACAACCATAGCAAGAATGACACAAGCAGCATAAATCAAAATTGGCCAGAAATAATTGACCAAATCCACTTTCATCTTTATTCCAATTATAAACAGAATCACTGATAGAATGATCGCCATCATCCAACTGATAAATATGAACTTTCCATACTGGCTGATTGAAAGACACATCGTCACACCAGCGAAGCTGAAAGTCTTTAAGTAAAACCAATAGATTTTTTGATCAGCCAGGCCATTTATCAGGTTTGTTGTTATTTGACAGAGTTTCGATGATCAGTCAACACAAAACTTAAAAGGTGTCTTAGCATGGATAGTAGACAAAACTTAAAGGTTTAGGTTAGAAGTGATTGTCAATAATTCATTTGTTTACACAAAAACCTAATAAATGACAGAAACTCTGTATTGAATAAACTTCAGATCACATGCATATTAACAGTTTTGTTTTGTCTGCTTCTCTATTGATCACAATATTTAAGGAAGTGATCTAAATTCTCGACCACTATCATATTCTTCTTTTCACTATTCATCACCAGTGATGATTTTTTCAGGTAGGACAGATTTTTCGATGAAACATTTATTGTTGATAAAATATTCAGCCTTTCATAATTTCAAATATATTCCTAATTATTTCATAAGGACTGCCAATCACACTATTTGCGACCCAATAACACTGTTTAGAAATCATAGACACCCATGATTATTGCGTGACTGACCTAAGCAGAAATCCTGAAAGATACTAAATGTTCGATGATTATGTCAACACAGGCAACAGAGATATGTCTACATTTTTATTTATTCACAAATCTGTTTACGTAATGTCTGCCACAAACGTGTGATAAGTAATACAAAATCAAATGTTCATGGTTTTCAACAGCAGTATGTGAACACATTCATTCTTCATTATCGGATACCACTTACGAAGAGTACGTACGACAAATCCGTGAGTAATCGCAAATGTGGAAATCGCTGAACAACGTAGGCTACAGTTAATGCAACCGTTGAAGTAACGCTGCAATACAAAATGTACAGAATCGAACCGATTACAATAGCAAAACGCTAAATACAGCTTGGAAAATAAATGTGGGCAATTTATTAGCATAAGTATCTGGAAATTTCGAAATCATCACAAACCACATGTTATGTAATGAAGCTAAGTAACCCATAATAAAATTTACGCCTTTACTTCGTCTTTGAATAAAACTCCCTTTAACGTTCAGTACTACAAAGAATATATGTGTACGACATACTTGTAGGTGAGACTTATTCAATCATGAGCAGTGCTAAATATAATAGAATAATATTATTTGAAAAATAAAAACAATTTCAACTACTTCTACTTTCACTATAAAATTGATTGCGTCTCCAGTTATCAACATAACTGACTTGAAATCTGTACACATCATAATGTCTTTGTTATTTGAAAGACAACACACAAAATTGTCGCTCTCTATCTCTCATGCAACTATCACTGGTATTCAAAATGAACTAATAAGCACACTTCATTTATAAACAACACATTATTTTGAAGAAAAGATCTAAAAGCACATGCGAGAAAAATTCATACTAATGAAAATGTATTAAGAACGTTTTCTTATTGTCTTCTTCACAAACAGAAGACGAATATTCAAAATAAGAAACATTGATTTTCTGTATTCACTAAACAAATTTACGAAGATCCAAATGGAATAACAGTTTCCAAAATTATGGATTGTATTTGAGAAGAAATCCCAAGCGCGCTATTCATGCAAAACAATTTTACTTACCCTAAAATGATGACAACCCAATATTCCTCCAACAAACGTTTACGCACTGAACCACTATAGTCAGTTTAAATAAATGTTTCAGTTACTGAAAAATGGACATACCTAGTAAAAACTAATGCAGTCATCAACATTGATAAACAGATTTGAAGAATATTGGTTGAAAACACCTTGATTGTAAAATAAACAATATCAACTGCTCTTACTTTCACTATAAATTGTGTGCGGTCTGAAATATTCAGCCTATCTGACTTGAAATATGTACTTATCATTTTGTAGTTATGTTTCAATCGCGTTTCATTTTGATGAGTTTGTAATCCTTGTACAGAATATTATGTGATTATGTGGTTAAAATATAAAATTATGTTAAAGTATGAATCAGCACTCATGGATAGTTATTCAATTATTTTTCAATCGAAGCAGTGACTTGATCAATGCTGGTTATCAGAAACTCTCACCTAATGTTATTTCATTATTCGACCTGACTGACAATTTAAAACATGTGACGTGACGGTACATTATATATCTATTGAAAGTATAATAGCATCAAAATATTCTACCATAACAGCATCACATACGAATGCTGTATTTGTGTATAAGATTTATACAAATTTACTCTTCCGATTGGGATTTACTGAGAATACTAATACGCGACTAGATATTGATAAATGATACTGCGTTGATGAGTTTTAATTCCAGGTGTTGTTTACTATGGATCTAGACACCATATGAAAACAAAAACCCTATCGCTTACAATTTCAGGGTAGATTTTTGTGTAAAAACCCTATGAACTGTGCCAATGCAAGTCACATATTTCATATCTTCCGTAATAACAAACTGATAAGAATACGATTGAATAATTACACAAATAATAAAAACAACGCCATTCACCAATTTTCTAAAGGTAGTTAATCGTTTGTCATTCACATTGTTTCAAATTCCATCAAAAAATATTCCTTTTCAGTTAAACCAATTCATTGGAAGCAAAGTTAATTAATTCAGCAACTCAACTAGCGAAATATGCTTATTACTCATCATATTCATGAAAAATGTATCGATATATTAACACAAACCTTCATTTAGATCTTCAAGCAACATTATTTTTGTTCACAAATGCTGATTGTCGAAGTTGTTCAGCTGAACTAAAATTATTTATCAAACTTATGTTATTATATCTGATTAAGGAACATTAAAAAACTATAGCCGACAATACATTTTTTTAATATCAAATCAAAGTTCGAACAAGATAACATAAGAATATTTATTGCTCCTAATACTAATGTGATTCAACTCATCAAAAACATAATTCTTGATTATATGAGAAACAATTCGGCTTGCGTGTTCTCGTCTGTGTATGTGACTTGTGCCTTGGCATTTTGCAATCTTGTTCAACCGATGTATATTGCATTCTTCTTGTTCCCCCTTCTTCAAGTTTTTCAAGAGTACCAACAGAAATCCATTCCTTGTGGTGGTAGTTCTTGTGTCCTAGAACTGCCTGACATCTTGAAGTGATTGCATGTTTTATCCCTTTCCAATAATTCTGCATCACAGTTTCTTCTGCACTGAGTAGATTGCATAAGACCTATTGATGAGGGCTATCATGAATTCGTTGAGTTTCACGGTATCCCGAAGAAATGACGCATTAAACTTTCGTGATGTAGTCCGCCCCGTTGTCCAGTGTTTCTTGGGTTTTTAATTTCATTTTGGCAACCAGCCAGTATTGATCTGAGGCTATATTGCCAACTCTCTTGGTTCTCACATCCTCCACGGTTCTACAAACGTTTTTATTGATACATACAAAGTCGATTTGGTTTCGAATAGTGTGATTCGCTGAAATGCATGTGGCGTTTGTGTGGTAGGCTTTAGTGCCCCTGTGGCCACCAGATTGCCATCCTATTAGTGTCCTTTGGGCTTTTCTGGAAAGCATCAGTGCAAAACTCATTGTGTATTTGAAGTAGTTTCTTCTTCATGACCGGATTATTAGAGCTGTTCCCCTGAAGCCAGTCTCAGTTGTCCTACCTGCGACCAAGTACATACTGGTTGCATCTTTTTATTTCTGCAGGAACTTGGAGCAGTCTTCCAGTCTGCCACTACGTTCGAACGTTCGATGTACCTAAAAGAATGGTTGCTATGAGTGTCAGACGGAGCATCGCACTTGTGACTTCCGATGGAACTCGGCTTTCTTCATATGACGTCACAATTCTTCTAAAAGGAGACATTCCAACCCTTTAGAGCACAGTTAACATTGTTTGAACTGTGTTTTCTGGTCAGCGATCTTTTAGTGACCTTCATCCAACTTCATCCAGGCTAAAAACGGCAGTAGCTAAAGAGGGGCACCAGGCGGAATTTTTATGATCAATACTCTGTAGTCAAAATAGTTTTCATTCAACCAGTTCATAGTGCATGTCTGAAATGAAGTTTTTTTCCTTTGTATTAAATCACAGGAAAGATATGCTATACAATCAGCCCAAATTAAACATTTCAGTTGATTTTTATCAACCTGAATGTCGGACACACATTTACTTACATTTAATATGTTGAGAGATGTTCTATTATACTGACGAATACTCAGGTTACCAAATTTTAGAAAAATGTTAGGTGTGTCATACAATGAATTCAAGCAATTTTTACAAAATTCTCTAGATTGTGAAGTGAGGGAATGAATTTATTAACTAAATGGGGATCACTGGCATTTGGCTGAATTCATAAACATTCACATCATCTATTTCGTGGAGGCACCACAGTGTTCCAGTTCTTATCTATAATAATTCAATAAAGTTTCTTCATTTTCGATTCCAAATATTTTTAATTTTCTCAACTCATTCAGGATTCCTGAATAAAGTAACTATGTACTGTTATCTCAGCGATCTCAGATGCATCACTTTTCTCTCTATACAAGGCAAAATGTTCAACAGTTTATTGTTAAACACAGTGAAGGACTTCGTAGACGCTAAACTTCGAGATCAACAGGCTAGATTCTGTAAGGATTGATCGTGGACCGGCCAAATCGCAACATTACGGATCATTGTGGAACAATCAATTGAAATGAATAAACCGCTCCACATCATCTGTATCAACTACACCAAAAATACTCTGGACTGCTTTTAACACCATAGCGTGCCTTCTAGTGTCAATTAAGTTTGCCTTCTATCGCCTAACGGTTATCGACTGGATTGTCACAAAATCATTATCCAGAGGGAAACACAGTATTCAGTGAACTGTCAGGATGCAGTTGGTCTATCGCGGCTTAGCAGATGATCTGGATATACTATGGAACATGCAAACACTAATGCAAATAATGCAGCCCCACCAGCAGCACATCTCATCATGCACAATTGGAAATGCAAGTTTATTCATTCAGGATGTCGATGCCTTGCATGACGTAAAGTGCTTCGCAGATATATAGGAACTCTTTAGGTTTGCATCTCCAGTATTTTAGTTACGTTCCATCGGTAATGATTCAAAATATTTTTAATTTTTCAGGTCACTCAGTTGCCTTCTCTTTGAAAAGTAAGTAATCAACGCCTTATATAAGCAAATGATAAAACCGTTAAACTGCTATTTGCCTAGCTTAGATCATTCTCTTAAAACTACAAATTACTATCAATCATAAGGACCTAATGTAAAATCACTCATTACTGAATGTATGATGAGAGCCACTAAATAACCTAATAGGTACTCCTTGCGAATTCGTGAGAAAAGAGTTCTCACGAGAAATGGATATAGTGAACTAATCACATTGTCAGAATTCACTACCGACATTCGCATAAACTTCAGTTGTTTTATACTCAAGACTTGGTTATCCAACGGTTTCTTTCACTGTCTAAATGAAAAATACGTGTTACTGTTTGTGGCTGATTTATAAATAATCATACTCTCTAACCACAACCTAAAACATTATATATTTTACATAGTTCTTTGAAAATACATGCATAAATAATTCCATTTGTCTTACAAAGAAAAAACTAACAATAATGATACATTTGTCCTTTAATGTCAACAAGCGAATACAGATTGATTCAGAGCTTTTCGAAATATGACATATTTGCCAGTGTAAATTAGTAATTTGATGAAAATTTACTGATCACTTTTCCAGTCAGAAATGTTCTAATACAGAATAATAACATTTAAGAAAAGCAAAATATTTCGTTCTTTCTAGATGTTGTCAATCGACATTCGTATATAGCTTAACGTAAATGCCTTTTCCTCACTGTATTATGCACAGAGACAAAGTGGCTGATCAAATTTATAATATCAATGATTTTGATGCTCGCGTGGTTAGAGAAATGAAATCCTACATGTAATAGTGGTTAGGTTGTGCCTGTTTGTTCACAATTGATTGTCAACCAAGTTTCTACATCACTACAACACACCAGAAATCTTTGGAAAGCATAATGTTGAAGATAAGATAATTTAACTGTGCAAATTAATTGCCGTTTTCCAATTTTAACTGGTTCATTATCATGCTTCTTTAATATGTAAAGAAAATAACTTCAGAAAAGAGACATGTTTTGGCCCGTTTGCAGTTCATCACCGAGACAAATGTGTACCTCAGTTTCCATGTTGCAAATCTGATTGGGATCTGATTGGGTCCTAATCCAGTAGACGCTTTCATTAGAAAAATCGCTCTAACCCTTCACCGTAATTAAAATAAACAAATGATCCAATACCCAATATCTGTATGACGAGCTGATATAAACAAACTGATTTCTCTGCGTTTCATTATTGTTCTTTCGATGCGATTCCAGCTTTTTGATAGTGTCCAACGGATGGGCGTCTAGCTACTCGACTTTCTGATTCTAGTCAGTCGTTATCATTTATAACCTATTCGAATCTCCGTTTGTCTTCATCTGAAAGACATTACTCTAATAACTCTGTTTAACTATAATTCCATGTATGAAATACTGGAAAGATATATTCCATGATTTTACTATAACTAAAGAACATTTATTCACTACTCGACTGTGCGACTGTCAGACAAAAATATTTTCGCTGGCACAGGCTTAAAGCCAGATGAATCTCATAATTCTGTCTAATCAACTCAGGTTTACCAACGTTGTCTAGCTGAATTCAGTCTTTTGAGAGAAAATTCAGTCTTCAGTGAAAACATAATCCAATACGTGCTGTACGAACATAATTAAAATAATATTTTAGCATGATTACTGTGCCCGGAGCCCCTCTGAGACTTCTACCGGCCTAAAGCACAATTGAAGTATGCGGTAGCGCCGTTCGCGGTTTCTAAGTTCCTAATCATTTTCTTACATTGATTGATTCACGATTTCAAAATCAATGTTCACATGCCTGTTATTTTCGTAGAGAGTTTTCTCAAGGTTATCTGTTCATCTACGCATTATATTATACATATTACCAACACGATTTACGCAACACAAAATGCAGGTTAATTCATTAAATGAAAATACTCATTAGTTCCTAATATCCTGTCATTGATTATTAACTTCTTACTTGTAAACGAAGTTGTAGAACATACAAACGAGTAGTAGAACAATTTACTTATCGCTTATATCTCTTCAGATCAAACTTCATTTTGAAATGTTGTGACATATTACGACTATATTTACCATGATCCACATTTATCCCATACTAACAAATGATCATACGTCTACCCTACGAAGAAGTTACTATTTACAATTCTCATTTGTATGCTAAAAAATAAGTCGTGTCAATATAAAAAATGATTAATACAAACTTCAGTCTATGTACTAATAATTTCAAAGTTGAAAAAAAACCTAATCATAAATTCAAATTTATTTTATGCGAGACTACATATTTCTTAGCAATCATAATGCAGGGAAATATTAGATGTAGTTAAAGAAAACCATGAAGCAGCGAAGACTGTTGTAACATACATATCACCCAATTTATATCGAGCAATTCAGTGCAATACTAAAAAGGATCCTACATCACTCCCTTATTTCCAATGATTATCTATCTAAATTTAATGTATGATATAAACTGAAGACTGTATAGTTCTCACGAACTCTCTTCCTAATTAGTTTAACAGATTCACAATGATACGTTTATAAAACCGAGTGAATATTTACAAAAAATACGTTATCATAAGGAATATTATATTTCTCTTCTATGACTGCAATAGTAAAGTACACACTTATTGGTATAAGCAATAAATTCAAAGAATACACTGTCTATATCTACGGCCACTTAACTTTCAAAAGCACAAAAATAAGTCCAGAATATGAGAAAGTAAGTAGAAACAAATGAAATATCGAAGCAGGTATGTTGCCTTCAGATCTGTAATATATTTACTTCCCTCCACAAAGTAATTGATCTTTATTCAAGCTAGATTAAAATCAAGATAAAAATGTAAAAATACATTCTTAGAACTTACGAAGCTGATTACTTCCACATCTGGTAATGTAAAAGTTTTGATGAGATATAAGCAAAACATTTGAATTTGGAAGATACTTACATTATCCAGATCAAAACACGGCATCAATTCATTGCAGGATACTTTTTGGAATATTGTGTTTAGGAAAATCCCTCAATGTATACATTTGTAATATACACGTACTCACTCTTTCTGTCATACATTTTGATATAACGGAGAGGGAATAAATGTAGAAAAGTATACAGCTTATGTAGCTGTACAATTTATTGGAAATAGCCATATTATCGAATACGTCGATGTTCACAAAAGGCGAAAATAATTTACATAGTATCAATGACAGTGAAACGACACAAAATAATTGATAAACTAACTTACTAAACATTAATCTTGACTACTTTAATTTACCTGAAATACTTACAGAAGACACACTTGTTCACAAATTATTTGCTTATTAGCGAAAACATTTTTTGACAATTAAAACATAATTGGATAAGTTCTGTACAAACATAATTAATATTTATTATTGTAGCATGATTACTGTGCCTGTAGCCCCTCTGAAACGTCTATCGGTCCAAAGCACTATTGAAGAAAGCGAGTAGTGCCGTTCAAATGTTCCAGGTTCCTAATCATAGTCTTACACTGATTGATTCATGATTTCGAAATCTGTGTTTGCATGTCTGTTATTTTCATGGAGGATTTTAATGAGGTCATCTTTTCATCTACACATTATTTTACACATAGTACCTATACTATGAAGGTAGAAAAAAATACTGGTTATATCATTAGGTGAAAATGCTTATTAGTTTCTAGTATCTTGTCATCGGTTTTTTACTTCTATCCCCATAAACGAAGTTGTAGAACATACTAACAAGTACTAGACCAATGTACTTATCAATTATATCTCTTTAGATCAAACTTCATTTTCAAATGTTATGGCATAATTAAATTTTATGTACCATTATTCACATTTATCACATACTAATAAATGATAATACTTTTACCAAACGAAGAAGAAACTATTGTCGATTGTCATTTGTATGCTAACGAATAAAACGTACCAATACTAATGATCAAGTACAAGCTTCAATCTATTTACTGTTTATTTCAAATTTGAAAAAAATCTAATCATATACTCAAATTTTTTTATGTGCGACTTCACATTTCTTAGCAAACATAATAAAGGTTAATATTAGATGTAGTGCAAGAAAACCATGATAATCAAAGACAGTTGTAACCTACATATTACCCAATTTATATCGAACAATTCAGTGCACTACTAAAACGGGTCCTAAATCACTCCCTTATTTCCAATGATTATCTATCTAAATTTAATGTATGATTTAAACTGAAGACTGCATGATTCGCACTAACTCTCTTCCTACTTAATAAAACACATTCACAATGATAAGTGTATAAAACCGAGTGAATATTTACAAAAAATACGTTATCATAAGGAATATTATATTTCTCTTCTATGACTGCAATAGTAAAGTACACACTTATTGGTATAAGCATTAAATTCAAAGCATACACTGTATATATCTACGGCCACTTAACTTTCAAAAGCACAAAAATAAGTCCAGAATATGAGAAAGTAAGTAGAAACAAATGAAATATCGAAGCAGGTATGTTGCCTTCAGATCTGTAATATATTTACTTCCCTCCACAAAGTAATTGATCTTTATTCAAGCTAGATTAAAATCAAGATAAAAATGTAAAAATACATTTTTAGAACATACGAAGCTGATTACTTCCACATCTGGTAATGTAGACGTTTTGATGAGATATAAGCAAACCATTTGAATTTGAAAGATACTTACATTATCCACATCAAAACACGGCATCAATTCATTGCAGGATACTTTTTGAATATTTCGTTTGGGAAAATCCCTCTATGTATACATTTGTAATATATACGTACTAAATCTTTCTGTCATACATTTTGGTAGTCGGTTGAATCCCATTTTGTGATGTTATTATTTGTATTTTGTTATCGTTTCTCTTTTTCGTACCCTTTTTGAGTTTCTAAGTTTCTTCCAGAGCTGCATTGTGTTGTTTAAGCTGATACTTAAATATGGCGACAGTCATTTCGAATGTTGATTCTTCGGCGGCATATACGTTCGTCTGGACTGGAAGGGTGCAATTTGGATCAAAACCTGGAGCCCCTTTCACGTTTAGAAACACTTCGTGTTATTACGGAAGGAATAAACATGTAATGTTGTTTATGTAATAATTTATATTTTTATTTCTGATTATTAATAGAACGTTACTTACACAGATAAATTAGATTCTTTTGAGGTTAACTGGGCAAGTCGCATTTCTTAACTTCCTGAACCGTTATTACTAAAAGTAAAACTGGTTTACTTCTATAACCATGAAGTAACTGACAGAGTTAACTGAGATATGTTATTTGGTGTTGAATATCTGGTTGCAGATTGCAAGGTTACAGACTTTAAATGACATAGCAGAAATTGGTTTACAATGATTCCTATGCATTCATTCTACCTGTTCTCTCAAATTCCAATCAAATTCCTCATGATATTCAACTTTGTCTTCTCAAATCTAATTCACTGAAATTTATTTTTTGAATTTTATCTTCCGATCCTGATATTCTCGAATACTTCTCTAATTTCTTATACTACGACTTTTATGTGATTTGAACGGACAACTGAATTCCTAGGACAAGAGTTCTAACGCGAGAAGTATACAGTTAATAAATTTCAATTTAACAATGATTTAACGACGTTTGACGAAACTACTTATATCATTTTGTGAAGACTTACATATATGAACATGATTCAATTAGTCTCTCAACGATCATAAATATATTTGTCCTGAAGATATCAGCATGCGAAAACAGATTGAAGTAAGCTTTTTAGAATATCACATATTTTTACCACTGTAAATCAGTTATTTTATAAGTATCAGCTCATTATTTTTTCATTCGGGAATTTTAAAGCGTAGAAACAAACGATTGGAGAAGGTCATATTTAGGACATTTGAGGTTTTGTCAATCAAGATAATGTAACAGTATACACGATGCCTTTCAACAATTAAACTGTGACAAGTAAATGTCACTTACCTATTTCAAATGATTATTTATCATGTGATAAAAGTAACTTCAGAAGATTATTTTTCATCAACTATACGAGTAATTTACTTTATCACTTTTCAAAATTCTATGAATAACAGTCTCTACTGTCAAATTTGTATTGTGAACAGACTGTCTAATTTGTGATATTATATCACACGTTTTCCCAAGTAAACTGGTAGAGAAGCTGTCAGTGGAATCTAAACGATGTGTTGTGTGCTATTTGCAGTACATCAACTGGGAAAACCTGTGCCCCAGTTATGATGCCACAAACATGATTAGTACAAAGACTGGTCTTAATCCAATCGACACCTATATCAAAAGAGGAATAACTGAAACCCTTCATCAGCGAATAATATCTACAAATGATGTCGTCATTTATAACCGAATCCAGTATCCCTCTTACTCTATCTAGAAAAGTCACTCAAATAACTGTTTTTGATTACAATAACATGTATGCAATATTGGATAGACAAATTCAATGATATCATCATAACTAAGCAAAATTCATTCACTGAATAAAAATCCTCAATTGCATCACTTCCTATGGTCAGACACAAATATTTTCGCTGGAACATGCTTATATATCCAGATGAATCTCATACTACTGTCTCATATACTCAGGTTTACCAATGTTGTCTAGCCGAAATCAGTCAACAGGGAAAATAAACTTCTCCGCATTGTTAACCAAAAACTATGCATAATTGAGTGATTTCAATGGAGAAAATAAAAAAATGTTTTATGAAACATGTTTAGCGATATAGCACTGCTATTCATTGGAATGAAGCACATTATCAACAAAATGGAAGCTAAAATTAGGTAATTAG